>VMDR010004532.1:0-59226 GCA_007922815.1 Macrotus californicus
ATCCTTGTTTATTCATATTATATTTTTTCTTGTGGAATAGTATCTCTATTAACAAAGATAAAGCATTAGCTGTACATTGCATACTTGGAAGTCTAATAACCAGGGGTAGACAAATTAGACTCTAGTCAAGCATTTACACCATCTCCCAGTTTTTTTCCGAAAGGGCACCTCCTCCAGGAAGTCCCTCTGACCAAGTTAATTGTTTTCCTCCCCAGGATCTTACCCACCTCTCCTCTCTGAGACAGCAGGAGGGGCAGGCAGAATGTGTGTTTCTCTGATGGAGAGGCAGAGCATCTGGTTCCTGGCTACTTAAAACAATGAAACCGCTGATCTTTAGTGAGGAACAGAGCTGAAGAATGGGTTACTGGAATGATGTTAATTTAATGGCCATCCTGCCATGGTAAGGAAATCAGACCTCATTTTATCTGAATTTACCTGGAAATCTCATCAGCATTCTTCTGACTACAACTACAAATGATACTTTTATGGTCAGAGAGCACACTAACCTATAAAACAGATAAATTAGAGGAAGCATTTCTGTATCATACACACACACACTCACACACACACACACAAAGATGCTTTGCTTTACAAAAGATTCACCTCAGAGGTTTTTTAATATATGGACCCCTGTGAACAGCTGTTTCTTTCTCTACAGGTCATTAACTGTTTGGCTGAAAGATGAGTTGTGGCCAAGGTGGGCTGCAGAGCCCGGGCCACTAGGACTAGAGGTCAATTTAATCCTGGAAATGGAGCTTCCCTCCCTGTGTCTGCAAAGGAATGGCAGATTAGCAAGACAGTAATTTTAGTGCACTTCTGAGAAAGCTACAATGGGTTTACATGTTGGGGGCGGGGAGGAAGGAAGAGGAGGAGCGGGGAAAGAGGGAGCCCCTGCAGACCTCAGTGGGGGGCCTGTCCCTTAGACTAGCCGAGGTGGCTGGGGCTGTGTTGCTCCCGGCAGGACCAGACCGCAGTGGGAGGAACTGCGCAGTACAGACCTCTGTCAATGCTGACTCTGCTCTTGCAGCTTTGGGACAAGGGCTCCTGTTTTGCAGATCCTTAACTCACCCTAAAACATGTCTTCTCTGGAACCCTAACTAAGGAAGATCTGTCCTGAGAATGCTTTAACCTCTGTTGTAATAACAGGCCCTGGTTTTTGAAGAAGTCTGTACCTCCATTAACTGGCTGGACCCAAAGACCATTCGAAACAAAAATAAGATGCAGCCAGTTTATCTCTTCTGATTTCTCCAGACAGAACTCAGCTTTCTCCTCAACAAACTACAGGCCTGGACCTCGCAGCCTCTGGGGCCCCCCTGAAAAGGGGGCTGGTTTTAGGTTTAACTGCTCAAGCGTTGCTTTCTGTTTTACTTAATGAAATATTTAATTTTTCTGGCAATCATTGATCTGGTGTCAGTCCTTCATTCTACGGGCAATGATTTATGGCCAGACTGAACGATGTGCATTGATCCAAGGCTTTTAATACTCCTTTAGAGCATTTATTTTCTGCTAGTCTAACCACTAGAGTCATGGGATCTGCATCCTGACAGCCATAGCATCATTTTCAGTAGCCCATTCAGGAGTCAACCATAACACTCTTCTGATTTTAACTTGTACCTGGACTACTTGGTACCAGCTTCAAATCCAAGGTGCCCACTTTGGCCAACAAAAGATAAGGATCCTTCTCCTACTGATTACAAGGCACCATGTTTACATTCCAGGAGTAGCCTCCAAAAGCAGTTGAACCTGTTGACCAATTACTGCCTAGAAGAAAAGCTAGATGTACAGTAATTATGTCCAACCAAACTCAGCTCCTTTGTCAGATGCACTGTCACATATAAATAATTTTATCCTAAAGAGTTCCCCATTCAGTTATACAGGGATCCATTTTGGGGATGAATTATCTCAGAATCCAATCAGGTTACAATCCCATTCAAAATTAAACATGATTCAGGATTTAAATTAAAATTTCTGTGGGGAAATAAATGGGTTTTTGATAACCTCTCCCTTCAAAATACTCTGTTTTTTTAATGGAACAGAATTGGGAGAATCAGCTAAGTATTTCTTTAAATTCTTAAACAATGAAGCTCAGAAATGAGAAGATGCTCTATGTTGTCCATAGATTTTACTGAGTTTATTGTGCATTATTTTACTCAAGAGACTTTGTGTAGGGATCTTTTTAACAAAGAGCTTATGATTCTCCTCACTTCAAAACAAAACAAAACAAACTCCCCCCATATGGCTTTCTTTTGTGATAAGCCTTGATTCTTGAAGGCTTTGCAAATTGGCATATTTCTACCTTATTTTGGCAGCTAAAAAAATATAGTGTCTGGCGAGGACCATTGGGTGCCAGGAGAAAGGTTGAGAGGGAGATTTTTTCCCTGATTTTTTTCTTTGTCCATTTTTTAAATTTATTTTTTAAAGATTTTTTTATTTATTATAGACACAGGGGAAGGGAGGGGGAGAGGGAGAGAGGAAGAAACATCAATGTGCAGTTGCCTCTTGCATGCCCCCTACTGGGGACCTGGCCTGCAACCCAGGCATGTGCCCTGACTGGGAATCGAACCCATGATCCTCTGGTTTGCAGGCTGGCACTCAATCCACTGAGCCACACCAGTCAGGGCTTTTAATTAATTTTTTATTGTATTCTTTTCCATTACCATTTATTCTCCTTGTTACCCCCTTCTCCCCATAAACACCACATTGTTGTCCATGTCTATGAGTGCTTTTTCCTTTTTGCTCAATCTCTCCACTTTCTAACCCACCCCCCAGAGCTGTCAGCCTATTATCTATGAGTCTGTTTCTGTTTTGCTTGTTAGTTCAGTTTGTTCATTAGATTCTACATACGAGTGACATCACATGGTATATGTCTTTCTCTGACTGGCTTATTTCACTTAGCATAATGTTCATCAGGTCCATCCATGTTGTCCCAAGGGATAAAATTTTCTTCTTTTTTATAGCTGAGTAGTATTCCATTTTGTAAATGTACCATAGTTGTTTTATCCATTCATCTGTGGAAGGACACTTGGGCTACTTCCATATCTTGGCGATTGTAAATAACACTGTCATGAAATTAGAGGGGCTTATGTTCTTTCAAATTAGTGTTTCAGGTTTCTTTGGATAAATTTCCAGAAGTGGAATTACTAGGTTATAAGGCAGTTCTATCTTTAATTTTTTGAGGATCTAAATACTGCTTTCCACACTGGCTGCATCAATCTGTATTCCCACCAATAGTGCAAAAGTCTTTCCCTTTCTCCACATCCTCACCAGCACTTGTTGTTTGTTGATTTATTGATGATAGCTATTCTGACAGGTGTGAGGTGATATTTCATCGTGGTTTTAATTTACATCTCTCTGATGATTAGTGACATTGAGCATCTTTTCATATGCCTATTGGCCATGTGTATGTCCTCTTTGGAGAAGTGTCTATTCAGGTCCTTTGCCCATTTTTAATTGGATTGTTGGTGTTGGATTTTATAAGTTCTTTATAAATTTTGGATATTAATTCTTTATCTGATGTATCGGCAAATATGTTCTCCCATTCAGTGTGTTGTCTTTTCACTTTGTTTTTGGTTTCCTTTGCTGTGTAAAAACTTTTAGTTTGGTGTAGTCTCATTTGTTAATTTTTTTCTTTTGTTTCACTTGCCTGAGGAGATGTATCAGATAAAATATTGCTATGAGCAATGTCTGAGATTTTATTGCTGATGTTTTATTGTAGGATTTTTATGATTTGGGGTCTAACATTTAAGTCTTTAATTCATTTTGGAAATGCCTAGAAACATACAATCTTCCAAAACTAAATCATGAAAAAAATCAGAGAATCTCAGTAGACATATTACACCTAGTGAAACTGAAGCAATAATCAAAATAACTCCCAACAAACAAAAGTCCTGGACTGAATGGCTTCACAGGTGAATTTTACCAAACATTCTGAGAAGAACTAACACCCCTACTTCTTAAAATATTTCAAAAAATTCAAGAGGAGGGAAGACTCCCAAGCTTATTTTACGAGGCCAGCATTATCCTAATTCCAAAACCAGATAAAAACATTACAAAAAAGAAAACTATAGGTGAATATCCCTGATGAACACAGAGGCTAAAATCCTCAACAAGACATTCGCAAACCAAATACAGCAATGTAGCGAAAAGATCATATACCATGATACAGTGGGATTTATTCTGGGAATGCAAGGTTAGTACAACATTTACAAATCAATAATTGAAGGATAAAAGCTATATGATCATATCAATAGATGCAGAAAAAGCATTTGATAAAATCCAGCACCTATTTATGAAAAAAACTCTCAGCAAAGTGGGAACAGAGGGAACATACCTAAACATAATGAAGGCCATATATGACAAACACACTGCCAACATCATACTCAAAGGGCAAAACTGCAAGTGTTCCCCTTAACATCAGGAACAAGACAGGGATGCTTTCACCACTCTTATTCAACATAATACCAGAAGGGTTTTCCATAGCAATCAGACAAAAAGAAGAAATAAAAGGCATCCAAATTGGAAAGAAGTAAAACTGTCTTTAATTGCAGATGACATCATACTGTATGTAGAGAAGCCTAAAGATTCCACCAAGAAACTACTAGAACTTATAAATGAATTCAGCAAAGTAGCAGGATACAAAATTAATAACCAGAAATCAGTTGCATTTTTATATACCAATAAGGAATTATCAGAAAGGAAAATTAAGAAAACAATTGCATTCAGAATTGCTTCAAACAGAATAAAATACCTAGAAATAAATCTAACCAAGGGTGTAAAAGATCTGTACTTGGAAAATTATCAGACACTAAAGAAAGAAATTGAAAAAGATACAAATAAGTGGAAGCACATACTATGTTCATAGATAGGAAGAATTAACATCATTAAAATGTCCATACTACCCAAAGCAATCTGTAGATTCAATGCAATTCATACCACTATACCAATGACATATTTCACAGAACTAAAACAAATATTTTAAAATTTTATACGGAGCCACAAAAGGCCCCAAATAGCAACAGCAATCTTGAGAAAGAACAAAGTTGGAGGACTCGTGCTACCTAATATGAAACTATACTGTAAGGCCATAGCATGCAAAACAACATGATACTGCCATAAAACAGACATGTAGATCAATGGGACAGAATAGAGAGCCCAGAAATAAACCCACACCTTTATAGTAAATTAATATTTGACAAAGGAAGCAAGCACATACAATGGGCTAAAGACAGTTTATTCAATAATGGTGTTGGGAATATTGGACAGATATGTGCAAAAAAATGAAACTAGACCACCTTCTTATACCACACACAAGAGAGGGAGACTTTTTATTGTATGCCTTTTTTAACCTTTGAATTTTGAAACTTATGCATGTATTACCTATCCAAAAATGTGTAAAATTTGAGTAAAATGGCACAATGGCAACTTAGAACGCTGTTCTTTATTCTGCTATTATTCCCTTCCCTGTTTATGGTGAGAATCCCAAGGTTGCTTTGCTTTGTTTACTTTTATATCCTTATTTGGCAAAATTAAAAGTTAGCCACTCTATGTCATCCTTCTTCACTCTCTACTTCTTGACTTTTTTCTTCTAACCTAGGTTTAAGGTTTTGACTCTTATTGAATCAGTGCCTTTTATTATCAATTGCCTCAGATTCTCATTGGAATTAGGCTAGGTACAAACACATAAATACAAACATGTAGTATGTACATATACAAAGTCACACGCTCCAATCCTAGTGCTGAAGATCCCTGGAGAGCTCCTATTCCCATCCCTTGATCTGATGAATGAAGAAGACAGGCCAGGGGGTATTCCTACCGTCTCCTGTTAACGCCAGACTGGGACCAGACTCAGGTGTCCACAGTTCCCAGGCAATTGCCCTTTCATTAACATTGAAAGTACATTTTAAAGCAACGCTCTGCAAAAGGACTATTGCAGTGGTTCTGGCCAAGATGGAGGCACAGGTGGAATCGCTTCGCTTCCTCGGACAAGCAAAAGAAGGATAACAACCAATTTAAAAATAATAAACAACCAAAACTGCCAGAAAATCAAGCTACATGAAACTCCAACAATCAAGGAGTTAAACAAACATTCATCTGAACCTTAGGAGAGACAGAGACGGGGTAGCCAGGCGGAGAGGATCATGGCAAGGTAGCGGACTGTGGGCGAGACGGAGCTGGCTGACGCTGACGGGGAAACTAAAGACTCAAAACCTCTACCGCACAGGGTGGGGGCTGCGAAAGTGGTAGAAACTCCGTCTCACAGGAGAGTTCACTGGAGAGGCCCACAGGCTCCTAGAATGTACTTAAACTCACCTACCTGGGAATCAGCACCTGAAAGGTCAGGATCTGCTTGTGGGAAGCGAGGGAAGTGACCGAATAGGTGGGGCTAGAGCAGAGCTGCCAGCTGCTGGGTTCCCTCCCTGGCCCCTCCCCCACAGGCAGCACCGCTGCAGCATGGGGGTGGCCCTGCCCGGTAAACACCTAAGGCCCCGCCCCTTACAACATAACAGCTGCACAGAGACAAAGAAATATGGCCTAAATGAAGGAACAGATCAAAACTCCAGAAAAAGAGCTAAGCAATGAGGAGATAGATAACCTATCTGATGCAGAGTTCAAAACACTGGTAATCAGGATGTTCACAGAACTGACTGAGTGCGGTCACAAAATGAAGGAAGCAATAAAGGCTATACAAAGTGAAATAAAGGAAAATATACAGGGAACCAACAGTGGAGGGATGGAAACTGGGACTCAAATCAACAATTTGGAACAAAAGGAAGAAATAAACATCCAACCAGAACAGAATGAGGAAACAAGAATTAAAAAAAAAATGAGAAGAGGCTTAAGAACCTCTGGGACAATTTTAAGGACTCCAACATCCAAATCATAAGGGTTCCAGAAGGAGAAGATGAAGAGCAAGAAATTGGAAACTTACTTGAACAAATAATGAAGGAAAATTTCCCCAATATGGCGGAGGAAGCAGACTTCTAAGAAGTCCAGGAAGCTCAGAGAATCCCGAAGAAATTGGATCCAAGGAGGAACACACCAAGGCACATCATCATTAAGTTACTCAAGATTAAAAGATAAGGAGAAAATCTTAAAAGCAGCAAGAGGAAAGGAGACAGTAACCTACAAAAGAGTGCTCATAAAGACTGTCAGCTGATTTCTCAAAAGAAACCTTGCAGGCAAGTAGGACCTCAAAAGAAGTATTTGAAGTCAAGAAAGGCAATGACCTACATCCAAGATGACTCTATTCAGCAAAGTTATCATTTAGAGTGAAAAGGCAAATAAAGTGCTTCCCCAATAGGGTCAAGTTAAAGGAGTTCATCATTACCAAGCCCTTATTATATGAAACGTCAAAAGGACTTATCTAAGAAATAGAAGAAGATCAAAAACTATGAACAGTAAAATGACAACAAACTCACAACTATCAACAACTGAATCTAAAAAACAAAAACTAAGCAAACAACTAGAACAGGAACAGAGTCACAGAAATGGAGATCACATGGGGGGTTACTAGTGGGGAGGGGGAGGAGGAGAATAGGGGAAAGGTACAGGGTATAAGAATCATAATAGGTAGGCATAAAGTAGACAAGGTGAGGTTAAAAATAGTATAAGAAACAGAGAAGCCAAAGAACTTAGATGTATGACCCATGCACATGAACTAAGGCGGGAGGGGGGAGGAATTTTGGAGGGTGCAGGGTGAAGGAGAGAGAAAAGGGAGAAAAGGGAGAAAAAAATTGAGACAACTGTAATAGCATAATCAATAAAATATACTTTAAAAAAAAGGACTATTGCATATCACTTGGAATAACCTAATAATTGCAAAAGATACCTCCAAGAACTAATATTCAACTTTCTAGAAAAATGAAATGAGCCCAGATATATGTATTTTCTTCTTTAACAGTACTATTTATAGTCAGCAACTTGTGTTACTTTGAGGAAAAGGACATTAGCGTCGTCAGTTTCTGCTCTGCTGATTTCTCCCTCCCCACCATCATAAGCTACATTATGCACTGCTTAGCACAGCCTCCAGGGTCCTTTAGTTTCCACTCTCCAGCCTCCGCTTCCAGCTCCCTGCTTCCCAGCATACCTAACTCCTCCTGGGTCTCTGTGCACGCCATTTCTTTTCGTGTGTTCATGTATCTGCATATGCTGCCCCATCCACCGGTGACCTTTGTCTTCCACCGAAACCACCCCTCCCCTCCATAACTCTTGGATAAAGATTCCATGTCACTTCCGGAAAACATTCACCTGGCCTCACAGATACCATTAGCTGTCCCCTCCTTTGCTTTCCCATGAACACTTTCGAAATACCTCTTCCAGCATTTATCTCACTGTGCCATGAATATTTATGACATTTGTCTCTCTTATAAAACTGCGCTCCGGAGCAGGCCAGCTCTTTTTCATAATTCTCTCCCCCTTGTCTACCTAGCATTGTGTTCAGCATATGGTAGGTGATCAGTAAGTATTCTCAGAAGGAAAGGAGGAGAGGGAAAAAGACAGGCCATCATTTGGGATGCAGAAAGAAAAAAACCGTCCTACATGTTCCCCTTTGGATTGTGGTCTAAGTAAAAGAATGTTTGCCCCGTGGCTAGTGGCCCAGAAATAGCTGCTTAAAAAGAAACTTTAGGGAAAGCAGTGTGTTCTTGGCCTTGGGTAAGAAAGAGAGCAGGCACACTCTTTGCTGCCTTGTTCTCTTCTTCATCTCTAGGTACATGCCTGGGAGCTACCGCTTAGCGGATCATTTGCCTTGCCCTGCGTTGAGCTCCTATTAGCCTTCAGCACTGAGTGGCATGCAGAATGACTGGCACTATGCTTACATAACGGTTATTATACACAAAAGTGAGAGAACAGTGAGTGACTTTCCAGCCCATGCATGATGTAGGCCACCGATGCATTTTACCACCCGGCCCCTGGTCTCTTGAACTTTACTTAATGATACCAGTTTCTCCAAGAGGGAAGGAACAAAAGAAAAAAGTCAAGTCTGACAGCTGAGTTCTAATCCTCACTGTGCCATGTGACTGTGACCCCATTTTCCCCTCTTTCTTCTCATTTCCTCCTCTGTGAAATCAGATGTTTGCAGTAATGGCCTCCCACAGCTCTTCTTGATCTAAGAACTATGGGGTTGTGTCAGAGCATTTTGAGGATGTGGAGTTGCACACCTAATCAACCAATATTTATTGCATTCCGATGACGTGCAGGCATAGTACCAAGCACAGAGGTACATGTGAAGGACATAAAGAAGTCTCAGAAATGGCCCCTGCCCTCGAAGCACCAACAATCTAATCAGAGCATTAAAATACAAAAGGTATGTCAAATATTATGAGAGCAGATGTACAAAGTGCCAGCTGAGAGGGAGAAATGATAAAAAAAAATTTTGATACATTAGCAAACCTCGCTCATAGCAGAAGAGGGAGAGACTGAACCACCGGAACAGCAACAGCAATCCAGCTGGCTTCCCCATCCTTATGATGTTCATGAATCAGGGAATAATCCGTGGTTTTCTGTTAGACATTTTAAATCAATTTCGGCACCAGATTTGAAAAGTGAGAAGATCCCTGGCCAGTGTGGCTCAGTTGGTTGGAGCGCCAGCCCACACACCAAAGTGTTTCAGGTTCGAACCCCGGTCAGGGTGTTTATGGGAGGCAACCAATCAGTGTTTCTCTCTCATGTTGGTGTTTCTCTTTTTCTCTTTCCCTTCCTCTCTCTCTAAAATCAATACATATATTTTAAAAACATTTTAATAAAGAAAAGCTAGTTTTATTTATTACTTTCTATTTATTAATAAAAAGAAAACAATCCTCAAAGCCCTAATAAAAATAGTGTCAGTAACAGTAATGACAACTTTCCAAGGGCCGGTCACCTGGCCATTGAGAAGCATTTGCACCAGGAAAACTCAGGAGACTTGGATCTGTTTTCAGTGTCTTTCTCCCATGGAGCATGCTTCCCTGACAGATGCATCTGCCTCAGTTGGCGGGGTGTGGCAACTACATTAGTTTTAATATATCCTGCCTTGGTCATAACGAGAGCTTCATTTCCTTCGGCTGTGTTTTCAGAGTTACCCCTCCTTTCTCTTCCTTTTCCTTCTCACGCTTGTCACCCCCATACCTCACATTTCTCCCACGTCTTGCTGGCAGGACCACCTGCTTCCTCTCACCCATTTAATGAGATAGTATGAGAACTAGAGCTGCTTACAGGCAACTCCAATTTCACATCAGATGAGTTTTCATACAACTTGCAAAGCTGGGCCATGCAGACGCATGGGCGGAGGGGTTCACCATCTTGAGGTCACGCCACACATTTGGGGGAAATGTACTCCTGATTCTTGGAGTTCATTTTCAGCTCCTTATCTGTGAGGAAGGCTGTTTTTCGGTTGTTGTTTTTTGCCTTTTCTCATATTGAATTATACTGCTTTGGTGGCTGAAACAGTACTTTTTCGCAAGTGTAAGTTGTAACTCTGAACCTATAAAAAGGATTAATTGTGTTGATTTGCATGGCTCCCTAATTTCTTCTGTTTGTCGGTAAGGCTACTTATACCTCGTTATTTTGCAATTGAGAAAGCGAAATGAGAAGAGAAAGTCCCTGTCAGATAACTAACCCTGAAAATTAAAATATTACCGTCTGATTATTGTGTCAGTCTCCCATTTGCCTTTTAACTTAATGGAGTTAGTAAACTAATTTCCTTTGTACATTTTGTCCAATCACTTCATGAGTGACCCGTTATTTTGCTAATGTGTTAGGACAGTAATGCAGAGTAGAGTGTGCCTAGCCACATGGTCAGCACTCCCACATAAAAGGCGAATTTCCAGGCCCCTCAATGGCTCTCCCTCACCAGAAACCACATCCTGGTGGAGGGTGCCTGCCTGGGCCCCAGTTCCCAGGGGGTCAGGCAGGCTGCTCCAAGCTGCTCTCACCCACTCCCTACCATGTGACTGCCTGTCTGAATTTTCAGAGTCAATGAGCAAAACTCAAGTTTCCTTTTTTTTCCCTGCTCACGAAATGGCCCATAGCCACCATTTCACTATGTCCCCTTTCCCATCTTAAACTCCAGAAGAAAGTGGACTATAAACCTGGCAATCTCTGTGTGAAAGTTGTTCCTTTTTTCTACTTATAGTCCGTAACCACACTATTGAGCATGTAATTTTTCTTCATACGCTTGCTTGAGCTTTGTTTTATTTTAATACCTCACAAATCCTGGGCTCAGGGTGGCAGCTGGGTCATGGGGTGGGAGTATGACTAGGAGTCATGGAATTATTTAAACTCTGACATCAGGGAACTTCTGCCCTAGCTAAAGCATTAGTGGTGGGGGAGGGGGGGCGGAGAGCTAATTTAGACATTGCAGGTCATAGTTGGAGATATTTGTGGAACTCCTTGTGCTATCTATAGGAGATCTGCAAGCCTAGGGCCAAAAGAATAAGCAACATTCTGAAGCAGGAATTGCTACTTTTTATTGAAAGGAGAGAAAATGTAGTAAAATCTAAGATCTAGAATTTGAGAGGCAGAGACCTGATTTTAGTTTTCCTTCAGTGATTCAACCACAAGTCCCAAAATTCCTCTTCGATGAAAAAGGAGAAAATAAAGCACCATTTAACCAGGATATTGCCAGGAAGGGCATCAGAAGCCATCATGTCACTCTCTTAAGCTGTCAAAGTGAATACCTTAGTCTTGGGTGTCTCCATGTTGCACAAAGAAGACGTGAAATAAAGTAGATAGGCTTAACAGCAATGAGCAAAAATTCCCTCTTTCTCTCTTTTTCTCAGACTCACAGGTTTGTGACATCGGTAGTGTCTGGTTTGAAGTATAAGTGAGGAAGTCAGAATGAGAGAACCAAAATAAATAAAACACCAACCTGTTCTCTAGCCCGGCCCCTCCATGTTGGCAATGGAAGTCTGGAATTAACCTGGCTCCCCAGGGTCGGGTGCCTCCGTGGGGCTCCTCCACACAGCAGCTCTGCCTGCTCACATGCACACAGTGCTGGATCTCTCCCTGCTTCCTCATCTACTCCCTGGGACTGCTCCACACCTGAACCTCAGCTACTACAGTTCAACGCTGACCACCTGACACTCCCTCTTCTTGGGGGGATAGACCTTGCCCTAAACCCTAACTGCTGCCCCGAAACCCTAATCTTTCTTTAAGGCTTTCATAGAACTCTTAAAATTCCAAGGAACACAGTCTGCTCTACCAGGGGTGTCCAACATTTTGGCACCTCTGGGCCACACTGGAAGAAGAGTTGTCTTGGGCCACACATTAAATACAAAACACTAACAAAAACTGATGAGAAAAAAGCAAGGTTTTAAGTAAATTTATGATTTTGTGTTGGGTCACGTTCACAGCCATCCTGGGCCACATATGGCCCACGGGCCACAGGTTGGACAGCCCTGCAACAGTCTAAGCTTTCCCAGAAGAGGGTAGGTAGGTACTGCTCTTTCTGGAAGCACCTTCTTCCTTGGAATTCTTTCACACCACACTTTTTCCCTAACACCTTTTTATCTATCTCTTTATTACTCTTTAGTCCATTTTGAAGGTATTTTCCAAACTGAACTCACTATCTTTCCACACCAAACTTGACCCTGCTTTTAAGCTCCTTCATGTTGTGGCCTCTGCCCATCTCTCCAGGCTCATCCAAGCCCCCACTACCACTCTGCCCTTGCTCCTCAGACTGCAGCCAGACTAGACTCTCAGATTCACCATATTCACACTCACCTCCTTACACATGTGGGTGTGCATCTTTGCCTAGGTTAGCTCATCTTTCGTGGGCCTCTTCTCACAGGAAGCCTTCCCTGCCTGATTCTCCCTCTGTCCCCTCCAACTACATGGCTTGCCCCTGCTATGCACTATCGGAACACTCTGGACTACTGACTTTATCATAATTGTCATATACACTGTGAAGTGACTGTCACAAAGTGGAGTGAATGAAATTGCTCCTTCTGCAAAATGAGTTTTCTGAAAAGTGAATTGAGGGATGATCTCAGAAACTGCCCCAAGAAACACACTGTCGTATGCCCTTTCACGATGTTGTCGAGGATGTTGTTTACCAATTTTCTTTACGATGACCTGGGGTGGGGTGCTTCTTTCTGCTCTCTGAGTCAGCAAACAGTTGTACTTCTCCAAATAGGACTGCTTTTTATCTTAGACACATTTTCAGCTGTGTGAGAATTATGTAACCTTTGCTATATTGGCTGCTAGACACATGAAAGCTAAATTGTGGCCCAGTCTATGTGGGATGAATTTTATGAATTTGTCTCATCTCTGTTTCATGTTTCATACCTACTTTCAAATCATAGTTTCAGGTTAACCTGCTATATGTTCTTGTTGCATAATTATAAGTGGGCTTAAACCTTTTTTTGGAATATGTTCTAGTATAATACATCAAACAAACAAATGAAGTGATAAAGGAGTAAAAAGTCAAACAGAGAAAAGTAGCTTCTAGAGGGATGTACCAGTTAGTATTCTTTCATTTGAAAGTCACTGAAACCCTAAATGGGCTTAAAAGGCAACACAAAAAAATTAATTTAACCTGAAATGTTCAGTGGTAGGGTTTGTTGTCAAATAGAGTTTGATCCAGGGACTCAAATAAGATCACAAAGTCTAGACACTTTGGTTTACTGTTGAATTTCCAGCAAAGAGGTACATAAGTGCTCAATAAATATTAGTTGAAATTACTGTTGTGAGATTTCTAAAAGTTCCTGCAAAATCCCAGGACCTGACCTGGGTCACATGCTTATCCCTGAACCACTCTTCTGATCAAGGGGCTCCAGTGCTCTAATTTCCCAGGACAGGGTCACATGATCCTAATTGCAAAACCAGGGATGGGTCGCCAAGGAAACCGCTGACAGTGCGGGGAGGTGGTTCCCCAAAGGAAATCTGGGGCATTACAAAAGAGAAACAGATGCTGGACCGACAAAACAACAAATAAGCACATCAGTGGACTATCAAGAAGGCGATGCTTGATTTGAATTATAAAGGATAAGCAGGAGCTAGCTAACAGGGCAGTTTGGGATAGGTAACATTCTAGGTATGTTCAAAGCATGCAGGGATTGACTAGCCTGACGCTTTTGAAGAACTGTAAATAACTTACATAGAGCAAACAAGGATGGAGAGTGGTAGGAAAATAAACTAGAGAGAGAAGCGGAATGAAAATATGAGGCACCTTTTTAAAAAAGATTTTATTTATTTATTTTTAGAGCAAGGAAGGGAGGGAGAAGGAGGGAGAGAAACATGGATCAGTTGCCTCTTGTATGCGTTCCTACCTGCAACCTAGGCATGTGTCCTGACTGGGAATCGAACCTGGGGGCTTTCTATCCAACCAACTGAGCCACACTGGTCAGGGCTATAAGGCAATTTTTAGGTTAATCCAAGGAGGGTACACTGGGTCCAGAAAGTCCTAGGAAGACTGTGTAGGATTTAGAGCAAGGGAACATAACTTTACAGCTAAGCCTAAGCAGGTCATAACAAGGTCAAGACTGATTCACCCTGGAAACACTCAGTGAAGCTGAGTCTGCAGGCTGGGAAAAGAATCCCAGATGTGGACAAACTAAAGAAATAGGGACAAAGCAAAAGCTAGGAGTCAGATGGACTTGGGATTCAAACGGCCTGCCACACCATCAAATTCTTGTTTGTTTAAGTCCCAATCTTGTGGCCCAAACTGTTGTGAACACATCTTCACATGAAAGTAACTTCAATGAACCAGGAGGCATTCATAGCATGACTTGCTTGGATGTTGAATTCATTTGCTGGGGTTGCTGTAACACAGAAGTACAGGCTGAGTGCCTTAAGGACAGAAATGTATTATCTCACAGTTCTGGAAGCTAGAAGTCAAAATCAAGGTGTCAGGAGGGTTGGCTCGTTTTGAGGGCTGTAAGGGAGAATCTGGCCCATGTCTCTCCCCCAGCTTCTGATGGTTCCCTGGCTTGTAGACACATCACCCTGATCTCCACCTTCATCTTCACATGGTGTTCTTCCTGTGTCTGTGTCTGTTTCCAAATGCTCCCTTTTTATAAGGATTCCAATCATGTTGGATTAGGGCTAACCCTAGTGACCTCATTTTAACCTGATTGCTTCTCAAAAGGCCCTATCTCCAAATAAGGTTAAATTCTGAGGTATTAGAGGAGAACATTTCAACATATGAATCTTCGGAGAACACAATTTTTTAAAAACATATATTTGTTATAAAAGCTTTAAGAGAAAAGTAGACATTACCTAAGTGAATTGATTTATTTATAAAAGGCACAGTGATACCACTTTGGTTTGTAAAGACAAAGAAAATAATATTAATTTAAAAGACCCAGAAGCAACCCAGTGGTCCACAATAAAGATTTTTTTTTCAGATTAAATTTTAAAATGGTTCTTTTCTCACTTGTAGGATTTTGCACAGATGCTGGTGTAAAGATGGGTGGTTGTGAGAAGATGTCTTATAAACTGGCGTTATGTAAACTTTCCACTCATTGAGTCTTTTCTGTGCACCTAGCACCGACCTTCCCAACATTTCCCTGAGATGGATATTATTATTATTCTTACTTACAAACAAAGAAGCTGCGCATCTCCTCAAGGTCAACTACATTATCCTAGGCTACACTGGGTAGGCAGTGGGGCTGAGATCTGATTCAGACAGCTATGGTGGCAAATCACCACGTGTGCCACCCAAACTAACTTTATGTGAGTCCAAGTTGAACACCAAGTGTCACACTTGCACTGACTATGTAAGATGTTGCCCAGAACACTTGTCCAAAGAGGCCATAAGCCTCTTCGAGGAACAGCTGTTTGCCCTACAGTGCCCAACATGTTTGCTCTGTGCAATAAACAAAACCTTTGTGAGGTCACCACACAGTTATTTCCTCTGGTGTCAGTATTATCGTAAGAAAGAAGCATTTTCCACAATTAACAGAGAGACCCAAAGGCAAGCTCTATAAATATTCTCCTCATGAGCTTCTCCATGTCTAACCCTGCCTGCTACGAATGCTGACTGGTTCACGGAAGAGGACTTTCCCGTGGAGATGTGGCTGTAGAAATGGAATGATGTCATCATCCACTCCATCTTCCACGGGTTCTGTTCCACTGCCATGCAGTTTGTTGGGAAACTGCTTTCATTTGAAGGTCCTGACTGAGACACTTAAACAGATAGGCACCCAAAAATGCTAACAAGGAGACTGGACTCTTTGCTCTTGAAAATACTGCTTTTCTCTACCTCCATGGGTGAAATAAATTATTTTGTTAGTCTTCTTGGGTAGTTTTGCAGTTTAGATAGAGCTAAAAACGTATGGCTTAATGGAAGCATCTGTAACCCTGGCAAGACAAACAGGCACAACTTAGAAAGCAAACTCCAATAAAACGCTGAGAAGCAAGACTGCGTAGGTTGTTTTGCCCAGGTTCCCATCAGTCACCAACACCACCGAGCAAGTGGAGTTCCTTGAAAGGCAACATCTTTGTTTCCTGAGTAATCGGTGCTCAGTGGATTAAGAACGGAGCCCCAGTATCTGGAGGGGAAGGAGTTTCTACAGTGCAGGGGAGATCTGAGTCAGAACACAAACATTTCCCCAGATTTGGAGCATTTTCTCCTCTTTTTGTCTTTAGATGTTATTTCTTTACATCTTTTTCAATGTGCTCAATTTTTGCTGAGAATTCCCTGTTTCACTCCCAATGAAAAAAAATGAGATTTGGAACTCCGAAGAAAAAAATCTTAAATTGGCAGTTTTGATTTTTCTTAGAGGAATAAAAATTGCATACATCAACACCCTCCCCGTTACCCAACCCAGCCACCCACCCCCCAACGCTTCCGCGAGCGCTTGCACTCCCCACCCTCCACCCCCATCTTCATGGAAGATAAAAAACAGTATCTTAAAGGATTGTGGAAGCGGCTGAGTGGTCAAGAAGCCCCAGCTTTTCAGAGACACCTGTCAAGTTGGGGTTAGTAGCTGCTGCCGTGGGGTCTGTTCTCCGCCACGGGGTGTTGGGGATGGGGAGGTAAGTACCTACACAGTGTGAGATTCCACTGATCAGGAACTGGAGAGAGCGAGAGGTTTTAGGACACAAATGTCAAGGCAAAACTTTCGAACTGGCTGAGTTTTACTTCTTTCTGGGCGACTGTCCCTGAGAGCCCAGCCCTGGGAATTTGGCAGACTGAAAACATGGAGAATCGTTTGACCAGCGAGAAACGATCATCGAGATCAAATTAATACTTTGAGCACCACTTGACGTGCGCCATGCTAACTTAGGTCCGGCTCTGAACATTGGGATGGGCTGAGGTTTCCGCGTGCACTCTCCACACTTGAAGGTTTTCTTGGACATGAACAGAACCGTCGAGGAGACCAGGGAACGGACTAGAAGCAGTGCCTGTGGGATTACGCAGATAGGATCGAGTCCAGGTGGGTCCCCAGTGATGCAAGGCGCGCCGGAAGGAATCTAAGAGTTTAATTAACTATCCACCCACCCACCCACACACTCACACAAACCAAAGGAAAAGAAACCCAAAGAGGCAACCCTCAAACCGTTTGATCTGAGGAAATTGGCTTTGTCTTATTTCCCCTTCCAGTCTTTCAATCTATCAGGATTGTTAGTTCAAAAAAAAAAAAAAAAAAGGCATAAAATCGGGGGCGGGGCAGAGGAGAGACGACAGAACTGCACTTGAGAACCCAAGGCTGCGCCCGGGTGAACTTCTCGCAGATAACCCGCCCCCAGCTCAGCAGGGCCAGCTGCGCGCCGAGCCTGTCCTGCCCGGCTGGCCGCACACTCGCCCGCCTGCCTCTGGGCGCAGAGCCGAGCACCAACCTCGCTCCTCCGGGCCGAGCCGGGTGCGCGTGGGCGCGCCGAGCGGCCAGGATCCCGCTGCGGCGTCCGCTCTCCGCGTTTTCGCTCCCGCCTGGCCCCGGCGGCCGAGGGCGGGGTGAGCGGCGGCGCGGCGGCGCGGGGCTCGGAGTCCGAGAGCACTCAGCCTGCAGCCGGTTGCCAGCGCCGCGTCCCTTCTGCGGCCGCAGCCGCCCGACAGCGCGCCCCGGGACGTGCCAGCCTCGCGCCGTCTGCGCTAACTTCCCCGAGAGGCGCTGCGGCTGGCACGGCGAGTTTCTGGGCTCTGGATGGTTCGCGTGCTGCCCACCCTCGCCCACCGCTGACGCCACGAACCCCAGCTCCGCAGACCCGGCGCGGCGCCGAGGACCGTCCAGCCGAGTTTCGTCCTTCGCGCGGGGTGAGTGGCAGCCCGGCTCCGGGTGGGCTCTGCAGAGGGCTACGGGCGCGGCGGTGGGGAGCGAGCCCCGCAGGGGGAAGGGCCGGGCACCTTCGGTGCCACTGCGGGAGGGTCTGTGACACCTAGACTGGATCGGCGTGACAGAAAATAAGGGAGAAGGTCATATGCGGTTTGTTGGGCTGTGTCGACAGTGAAAGCAGATATTGGGCTGCAGCACCTAGAGGGCTGCAGAGAGGCTGCCCGCATGGCTCTTGTTTGCTGCATCACAACCAACACTTCCCTTGATTCTCTCCTGCGTGGAAACCCATTCAGTGGCCCCAGAGTTGGGGTGATGCTGGCTCAGGAAGGCGAGGGTGCGTTGGCATGCCCGCCGCTTAGGATCGCCTGTCACCTACTGGCGTCGGGAGGGAGGGTGCCGATCCTCTCCAAAGGCTCTGGGGAGAGGGCCGACTGCTTTCTGTCCGGGGTGCGTCAGCCCGCCGCCCCCCACCTCCCGCCCGGGCAATGATGTTTTCTCAATGTAGGACGCATATGGGAAAGAATGGGAGCGTCTTCCTCCCGTTAGGCAGAAAAAGTTAAAGAAACTGGGCATGTTAATGATTAGCAGGACCGGGACTCAGGATGCAGCAGAAAGCTGTTAAATTTTCATTGCCCTCTAAGAAAAACAAACGGCATCGCCAGTGCCTATTGGCAATGCCGTGTTATTTTGGGACTTTGAGAAAATTGTCCGCAGATTGTCTTCGGGAGGCTGAAGAACGAGGTGGGGAAGGGGGGAGGTCGGATGGCACCGCACTGAGTTCCAGATTGCCCAAGGAGGAGGGTTCAGAACCACAAGCCAAACACGTTTGCTTGCTGATTTTAAAAAGCGGACGGGAGGCAGAACTGCAGCCATGAACACGGGGAAGAGCACGCCATGGGAACCTGCATAGAGAAAAGAACACCTTGCCTCTCGGGAGTTCAGATGCATGTATGCTGTGAAAAGCGTGCCTGTGTACGTGGCTTTTAGGATGAACTTTATGAAGGACAAATTATACTTAATGAAATCGTCTCTGTGCACGCCAGACAGTTTTTGCCTACCTCCTCGTTTTAATCAGTACCTCAGAAGGTTGTGTCTGCAGTTGATATTATATAATTGATGGGGCTCACCATCAGATATTTTTTAATGTACTTTGGGAGTGAAAGGAACTTCCATCTGTCCCTTCAGACAGGCCCGAGGTTTAGACTGCCGGGCCAGGGTTGCTGAATGTCTGCCCTGATCCAGCTCCAGATGTGTGAGCTCAGCTGTTGCCTGTCACTTAGGTGACAACTGGCCTTTTCCCACTAAGCCTTTGCTGTCTCCATCATCCTCCCTGAAGTGTCAATGTTCAGCCCCCTTCTATTATCAAGAGTGGACTCCAGCCCCCTGGGAGGCGGCAGCCTTGTTTGACCATCCCCAACAATATGTCTGTTTTCAGACTCTCAGAAGAAAAAAACAATCCCATGACAGCAAGATAGATACATTTTGAATTAAGCACCAACTTAATCCAAAGATTCTGCTTTAATCAAGACAGCTCTGGAAGGATGATGCAATATTTGTCAAGCCTTTTTCTCTGGAACAATATTTACTCCCACCAGGGGATTTTAAACTTAAACAGCAGCCATTTATCTTGCTGTCTGGTGGGGCCCCGTTCAGTTTGCCTCCAATGTGGTCCTAGCCTAGGTGGCTGGGCTTGGCCTGGGACAGAAATCTGTCATTGTAGCCCAGCTGGAGCCTGAAGAAAGCAAAATACAGCACCTGCTGGTACCAGAGGGTTTCTAAATGCCATCAACTGGTGAGTCAGGAAACACAGAAGGAGATATTTTACAAGCTCTTCCAGAAATGTTTATACAAAGGATTTAAAGGTTAACAATGCATGTGCTCTACATATGAAAACTAAAAGGTGCTAGAAATCAATGGCCGTTACCCACGGTTAAGAGTCAGCACACTTGCTGATGAACTTGAAAAATCTCTGCTTTTAATACATCATGGCTAACAATAGTGACTCATTCTTGTGAATAAGCCCTGGGAGGAAGTGAGGGAGGGAGAGAAGGGAGGGAGGGAGGGAGGGAGGAGGGGAGGAAAAACTGGGTGCTACATGGAGGTAGCCATATTGATGTAAACCAATGGTTTTCCATTCTTCATTTGGTACTAATTGGTGATTTCTCACTCTGTGAGCCTGTTGATTCATAGGTTTTTAAAAGAAATGTGATATATTTTACTAAAGTGACAGATCTAATCAGTCCTGCAAGCAAAACCAAGGAACTTTAAAAGTTTGTCGTGTTTTTATAATCAAGGTCCGTGGAACCTACAGTAAAGTTAGTTGTCGTGAGTGAGCTTTTGGTTGCCCAAATAAAATCTAATATCAGCTGGCGAGAAAAAATTCTTATAGGGTTCATAGCTAAACTATTAAGAGTCAGATGTGCGTAAAGTCTGGTTGTTCATAATATCTTCTCCTATTGATAATTCTGAAAAGACAAAAAAAGGTTAAATTTTGAAGTTTTTTTAATAAAAGATTTTAAAAAGTAAGCTTAAATCTCAGTTTTAAAAAATGACATTTTAAGATCATTTCTCTAAAGTCTTTTATAATGACTTAATAATAACAGAACACAGAGTTGAGTATTATAAGTGACTGTTCATAATACTCACGAAATGGAACAAGAATTTAAAAAATTATTTTCTAGTCCTGGCTGGTGTGGTTCAGTGGATTGAGAACCAGCCTGCAAACCAAAGGGTCGCGGGTTCGATTCCCCGTCAGGGCACATGCCTGGGTTGCGGGCCAGTTCCCCAGTGGGGGCGTGAGAGAGGCAACCACACATTGACATTTCTCTCCCCCTCTTTCTCCCTCCCTTCCCGTCTGTCTAAAGATAAATAAATCTTTCAAAAAATAAAATAAAAAATTATTTTCTAGAAATTAAGTAACTTTTAGTGGCCTATCCCTGTACTTTGGGTTGCCCAATATTATGGGGAACTATTTTCAGGAAAGATTATCGTTGCCAGTATTCTAGGTATTGCAGTTAATTTTGTGGTTAAAGTCATTTATAAAGAACAAATTTTTCCTTTTAAAGAAGGAAAGTGATTTTAAAAATCAAAGTGATTCTCACTGGGGATAGAAATGTTAAAGATGTCACTTGACCAGGCTAGAGTGGCCTTCCTCTTAGAAAAATAGCCCTCTCTTATTTTCCTTTCATTTTACAAAAAATAATATCAATTATGTAACTCTTATTAGTGTGAGAATATTCAAGTTGCTTAAATCCAGGTGTAATTATTCCACAATAAATAAGAGTTGAGAAAGGGAAAGAGCTATGTTTTTTGGATAGTTGGTTGGTTAGTTAGTTGGTGTTTTAAGGGACCATTCCTGCTTTTTCTTGTGCTCACAGAATAAAACATTACCCTATTTCACACTACTATCTTTAGAAGGTTGGCATGAGCAAAAGAGTTGGGAGAGGAAAATAAAATGATCCAGGTGCCAAGTCATGCATTGGTGCAGTTCCTCGAAACCTCAGGCAGCGTGTGGAGCCAGGGCTCCAAACCAGAGCACCAGGGACGGGGGTGGCATCAGGGAAGCTGCAGCAGCTCCGGCCTCTGGACCTCTCCATCCTAGACACACATTCAGTGTTGCACCTCAACTCCCCCAGTAAACAGTGTTCACGTCTTCGTGTTGATGGCTGTGCTGGACTGAAGTCAAGGACGTGAACTGCATGTGTGTTAGTGAAGCAACATTTTGGAGCAGTGGAAAAGGCCTGGCCTGACTTTGCATAAGGATTCACCTGCACCATCCTTTCCCCTGCTCCCCTCTCTGCTGAAGGAGAGATGGTGGGAAGAGACATGCTTTACAAGTTGGAGCACGCTGATGTCATGACACTTCTGGCGCGGAGATACGAAAGAATAATCAGATCCCTTTCCTGTGTGCCAGAATGACACGATTTTTCCAAGAACCGTTCCTGAGCCAGTGGTCCATTGGCACTGACTATTCACATTAAGGTTGGGGGCGTGGGGGAGGGGGGCGGGGGAAGGGGGCGGGGTCAGACCTGTCAACGAGAATGTAATAATTCTTCCTGAGTCTCGGTTTTGTGCGCATGTTTAGCCTAAACTCAAGGCATTTTGGTCACTTTGGAGTGGGACCTCTCTATAGGAACAAGAATGATTGCCCAGCCTGAACTGATTAGACCCTTTCAGGTTCATTTCCCTATAAAGTGAGATTTTAAATTTAAAATGAAAAATAAAAATGTCAGCAAGGCAGAAGCAAATGTAAACATTTTAAAACTTAGAGCTGTAAACTAGCAAGCAGCTGTCATTTACCTTTACTTAACTTTTTCCACCCATGTCCATAAGTTTGGTCCTGAGTGATCCTAAAACACAACTGACTAATTAAATTGAAGTTGCATTTTTCTCACTGGTAGATTTAGGGTAAACTCTTGGGAAAGATGCCTTTCATTTCTAGCGGATTACACTTCAAGAGGAAAAAAAAAAAACCGAGTTGTGTTATTTCAGTTGTTCTAGTGCTGAAGTCTTGTAACTCCTTTCTAAGAGTTTTGTCCCAACTGCTGATTTATAGCACCCACCAGCTTTCCTTTGTGCATGCTTCTCTCTATTTCCTTCTTTTCTCTTTGGGTCTCTGGAAAGAAAGGTTTGTCAATAATACAGTGAAAATATTGCAGTCAGATGCAGACCCGTAAGTAGACTCCTCCATGCAGCATGCTCTCACTCAGCTGCCCTTCTTTTATCTGAGGCTCAGATCCCACAGCTCGCAATTATGGTCTTTGACTTCGGTAACAATTCTGTTTGAAATGTTTCCAATTACACACAATATTGGCGGCATGTAGCAGCTGCATGCCAAAAAGCATTTCGAAGTGTGTTCCAAGAATCAGGCTGTGATTGCTTTTAATTTAAATAAAGGCTATTTGGTTTCCTGTGAAGTTTTTTATAACCACCTTCACAGCAACCGCCCCCCATTTTTGTTACCTTTTAAAAAAGTGATATAAAGTAGCCATCACTTAATGTGATACAATATTGGCCCTGGCTTTCTAAGATGGCCTTTGCTTTGAGCAGCCATAACTGAACTGTTCAATAAAGGAAATTTGAAAGAAAACATTGTACAGCAGTTTGGATTTCCCCAAAGAAAAGGAAAAAAAGCTTATCTGATAGTGTATTATAAGTAGCTAATGTTTTCAAGTTTTTCCCCACTGTTTTTAAGGATCTGTCATCATAATTATCTTCTTAGGTCACTGGAGATTATTTGGTATACTGTCTTTCCTTCAAATTTCTCTATTTTCCTTTTCTTGAGCCCATGACCATATGTTAGAAATGCGCTGAAAGGGTAGAGAGAGGTCAATAAGAATATTTTTTAAGTGGGAGATGGGGGGAACCAAACCCTCTTGATTTGCCCCGTCTGTGGGCTTGAAATCTCAGAACACTGAAACCTTTAAAACAGAAGTGGTTTAAATCTTTTAATAGCTACCAGATATACTTGACTTATTAAATCTGAAAATAAGAAAATACACACTCTCAAGACTTGGAGTGAAGGGATTGGTTACAGGACTGGGGCAGGGTGGGGCGGGGATTCTGTTTCCAGCATGGTTTGTTGGCCCATTTGAAACATAACACCTAGAGCTAGAGGCTGTCCAATAGCAAGGTGCTAAGGTGGTCCTAATTAAGGTGTTTTCACATAGGCCCTTTCAATCCTGGCAAAAACATCCTATAGAATATAGTGCTTCTTTGGATAGAACAGTAGTTGACTTGCATAAATGCCAACATCTCTTGTGGCGTTTTTGGAGCTCCTCCATCGTGTAATAAATAGTGCTGTATAATCCAAATTTGTAAATGCCATGTTTCATGTAGCCCCTGTAGAGACAGCTGAAATTAACCCAGGCTGCAGGGCTCATTGAGATCCTGGAGGTTAGGTTACTGCCCAGCTCCAAAGAACCACCACTAATGAACCAGAGTGGAGGCCTTTGATCAAATCTAGGAGAAGGTGTGAGCTTAGCGTTTAGATAGCAGTGTACTGTGAAGCAGTGCCCACCGACCGCTGCTTAGACATTTCCTTTATCCTGGGAAGCTGTCTTTCAATTAAGCAAACCTTCTTAGAGGAAATTTGCTCAGCTTAAGGTAAAATGAGGTTTATGTTGCCTTACCAGCTGAGCACCCTAGCCTGCCAGACACGTACCCCACACAGGCCCATTGCTATAGTGACAAAACCCACAATAACTCGCGTTGAAACAGAACATCTGCTAAAACCCTTTTCTATATTGGCCAGCTCCTCTGCCCTCATGAAAATGCTGTCTTCTGGAAACACACCTATGGGCATGCGGGCAGCACACACACACACACACACAAAGACCACTCTTTTAGTCTAATAATAGGAAACTGATTTAAAACATGTTACAGTTTCACCAAGGCATGTATACTTCTTTTTTCATGTATCTCTCTGATAAGCAAATGATACAGTAATTTTCTGAAGAAACTCGTACCTCGTTAACTGTAATTGATATTTCCTACTGTTATTTACATACTTGAATAATCTAAGTGCCTTAGTTAGGATCTGCAAAAGGGCTAGAGAGTGTGGCATTTGTTTTTATTTAAAACATGTCTTCTAAACAATTTAGGGAATGGTTACATTTTGTGTAAGAAGACTGCTTAGTGCTCCGGTGTTGAAATACTTGTTAGAATGTGTGTTAAAAAGAGATGACATTTTAAATTTTTCTGTGACTATGTAATTAATAAGTATGTTCAGTGCTTGAAGTGTGTGCATATTACATAATTTTTAGCAAGAGATAAAGTTAGATCTGAAGTGCATTAGAGAATCACAGATGTTTCTTGTAAGGAAATACATATGCTCCAGAGGAATTTTGAACTGCTTTCTGATGCTTAGCTCTGTTCATTGCAAAGATCATATGAATAATTTCATTGAGTTGCCTTATTTACACAAGCCTTGAGAAAGGAGCTGAAGTGATAAATAACTGGCCCCCCTCACTTAGTTCTGTAGTGCTTTACCCTTTTATGTTTTTGTGAATGTGGAGGGAGGGAATAAAATATACAGAGAAGACATTTGTGTTTAACTAACTTAATCATATATGTTTCCTTTGTGGGCCTTCTATAAGCTTAAACATCTTGGCAGGCTAATGGCCAAAAACACGTCCTCAAATACTGCCAAACGTGTTAAAAGCAGACCAGGCTTTCTGCATATTAAGGTATTGGGAATGGATTTCTTTCACCTTCTGAATTTTAAGGAATAAACCAGAAAAAAATCACATTCTTCTTTCCCTTCCTTACCCACAGAAACCAAAACTATTATTCATTGCAGTGCTGAAATGAGACATTGATAGGAATAATGCTATTTGTGTGGGAGTGTTTTAAACTGGTTTGATTTGGCTGGTTAAGCAGGAAGCAACCAGGGTACTGTGGAGTATGATGGGTCTTTTCTTGTTATGTGTATGTTTGTGTTGCCTATAGACACTGGCTTTTTAACTTTAGTTCAGTAACTTTTGGCCAAGTAATTGTCATTCATCCTGCTGCTTCTTGGCGTAGAGATTCAAGAATAGACAGTGGCGATGTGGTGTAACAGTACCAAAAAAGACCGTTGTTCCCTAGTCTTTTTTTGGAAATCAGAAAACTTAAGCCGTAGTACAAAAGCTATGTAATCTCAGTCAGCCTCTGAGCTTCTCTGGGCCTCAGTTTCCTCATGTATAATGTGAGGGAATTAAGCTAGATCAGTGCATTTTAATCAAAGGTGTGAACTATAAACACCTATAGAGGTTTTTAAAAATGCAAATACACAGAAATTTTTAAGGCAGTAGTTTTGGGGTTGGGTCTTGTACATTTAACTTGGAAAAGCTCCTCAGCTAATTTGATGCACTAAAGAGCTGCTAAATTAGATGATCTCCAAGATTGCCTTCCAGTTCCAAAGTGCTATACTTCTAATCCTACTAGACTACAGCTTGCCTGCCCTTCCCTCCCTCCCTTCCTTCCTTCCCCTTCTTTCTTTCTCTTTTGTTCACTTGTTCATCCATCCATTCATTCATTCTTTTTTCTTTCATTCATTCATTCTTAACAGCTATATTCATTCCTAATGTTGCCTTCAAAATATTATAGATATCAGTGGGGGAAAGCAGGGGAAGGAGCCCTGGAACAGAGCCAAGGAACAGGAATATAGGACTCATAGGCATGGATGGGTTGGGGGTGGGGGGGTTGCCCGTGGGAGCTGGGGGGCCAGAGAGGGGGGTGAGGCAGGGGAGAGCAGTACAGAAAAAGGTGGGACAACTGTAACTGAACAACAGTTAAAAAAAGGAAGTGGGGATATTCAAGTTTCCTACTAAAATAAATAAAAGATATTTGCTCATATCAGCATAAAAATGTTATAGATATGATTTTAACCCAGCTGCAGGAAAATCCTTGTTCTGCTCCTGTGAGTTGATGGTGATTAATGTGAGGCAGGAACCATGTTGCTCACCATTGCACACGTGCAGCCTCACACAATGCCAGGCACGTAGTAGACACTTAGCATCTACAGTGAGCCCCAAAAGTCAGGAAACTCTTTGAAAATGTTAGTTAAAGTTAGTTATGTTTTCAAATAATATGCTTAGTATGTTCTTTTTTTCTAATCTCCAGATACCTTTCAGGTAAAGTGCCTCTAAATTTAAAACAAAAAGTACAATTGTTCATCTGGAAATGTATTATTTTTCTTATGTTTCTAGACCTTTGGGATATTCTATAGTGTATTGATTGTATTTTTTTCAGATTAACAATTGCTTTAAATGTGGAGGTACTTTATCTGAAAAGGTAGCTGATAGCTGGAGGTTAACCCCAAAAAAGATGTTAAGCATATTTTTATTTTATTTTATGTATTGATTTTGAGCCCTGTCCAGAATGACTCAGTGGCCTGGGCATCATCCTGCAAAATGAAAGGTTACTGGTTTGATTCCTGATCAGGGTACATGCCTGGGTTGCAGGGCCAGGCCCCAAGTTGGGGGCGTGCAAGAGGCAACCAGTTGATGTTTCACTCTCTCCCTCCCTTCGCCTCTTTCTAAAAATAAATAAATAAAATCTTTACATTTTATTTATTGATTTTGAGAGAGAGAGACAGAGAGACAGAGACAGAGAGACATCAGTGTGTTGTTCTACTTATTCATGCATTCATTGTTGATTCTTTTATGTGCCCTGACTGGGGACTATCCCTACAATCTTGGCATACTGGGATGGTGCTCTAACCAACTGAGCTACTCAGCCAGGGCAAGCATATTAAGCATGTCACTTGAAAGTATGATTAACATGCTGTTGAATAATAGTTTATCCTATGTTCGCTTACTTTTCAGACTCCTGCATTTGTTGAATGAATGAATGTTCAATTTTCTGTTGTCATCTTAAAGTGTGACCATTTAAGAAATAGATCCACCCATATCACTATTAAGGTTTCAAAGCTTATCTGACAGATTTACAACTTTATTACAATTGTAAGTCTTATTTCTAAATATTTTGAATTACAGATATAAAATATTTTAAGTATATCTTCATAGGGCAGGGGGAAAGTAGGTTTACAGTTGTTTATATGGAAATTAATAAGTAATAATACAAGAATAAACTCTCTGTTTTGTGTACTCACAACTGTAAACCTACTTTTGCTCCTTCCCAAATTAATGGAAGTTTTTCAGTCAAATGTGTGAGTATGTGTGTATGTTTATATATGTGTGTGATTAAGTCCTTTGTCCTTCTCGACAACAGAAATGCTGATTTCCACTTCCTTGGACTAATGAGGCAATCTTAAACAAGCTAATCATACATTAATTTTTATAGTTAGCAATTATTTTCATCTTTCTACAGTCATGATTCAATATCATATCTTTAATATCATATAAAGGGCTTGAAAACTGTTCATATCCAGAGGTTCATTTCTACAATGTATGTATTCTAGGTAAGATAAATCAGTCTAAATAAAATGTTAGACACACCCAGATTTTCTCATAATAACTATGATGTGTCTGAGAGCTTTATTATCAAGCATCGGAAAATTCTGTTGCATAGTCTTGTGAAAATTGATTGAAATGGTTCATTGCCCATTGTGTTTCTTTGCTTTTTCTTCTTCAGTCTTTGAAATTTTGGGTTATTTCCTATTATTATCTGTTATTATCATCACTGTAGAGCACAGATAGACAAAATAAAAAGAACGTAAACCTGTCAATACTACTCCTGGCTGTGTCCTGCACAGCATAAAGGAAAGGAGACATTTGATACCTAGTTTGCTTGATGTTGTTATATGTGCCATTCTTGGTGGGGGTAAGGGGTGTTTTGATTTTAATTAAAAAAAGAACTTTAAAAACCCACCATTCTAAAACCCGAATTACTACCCAGTTTCCTTTGAGCTTCTTCACTGTGTAGGCATGGCCAGTAGCAAAGTCAGCAGCTACAGCATCTTTTTCATCCTGCATGTCCATTGCCAAATCAAGTCATCAGGGCCTCAGAGTAGACATTTCTACCTGAGTTATCTACTTAGGTTGTTTGCACAATGTAGCTGGAAAACTCTCTCTTTTAGTTATGTGAAGAGGTACTGGAAGGAATTTTAGTCAGCAAAGAAGATTAAGTTGTATGTATAGGGTGTAAGGATCATGGGAGATAAACTGAGAGCTGGCTCAAGTATTGTGTAAAGCCTTATTATTTGTATGTTTTACTTCCCTGAAATTTACAGCTAATCTCCTTGTCTGTGCTAGGCTTCAAGCTAATACAAAAGGACATGTGTAGGTATCTCCAGGTGGGCTGATCGCTCACTCCATCCTCTCAGGTCTCTGCTCAAAAGCCATCTGATATCAGGTAGGCCTCCCTGATCACCCTGTATAAAACAGTACCCTTGCCTTTCCTCAGACACCACCCAGCGTTCCTGAAACCCTTTAACCCGTCTCCATAGCACTTATTATGTGACAAGTATTTACTTAGATAGCTGTCAGTTCATGAGGAAGTCTTTATGCCATCTAGCCTACTGCTTCATCCCCAATCTCAGAATATGCCTGACACATAGTAGGTGCTTAATAAGTATCTGCAGAAAGAATTACTATGGATATATAGGAAGCTAGCTATGCTTCTAATTGGAGCACCCCTTCCCCAATCTCATAATATGTAGTGCTAAGCAAGTTAGAGAGTTTTAAGCTTATAGTCTCACTGTTATTGTAGGACTATGTGGTTAGCAAATGGCCACTCTCATTTTACAGAGTAAGCATTTGTGGACCATTTTAATGTCATATGTGTAATAAAGACAAACAGAAAGCAGTACTCTGTTTTTACCTGAGCAAAAATTTCTAGAATAGGGATTTTTGTTGTTGTTTTATGGGGAGAAGGGGTGTTTTGGATTTTTTGCAGGTAATGTTTCTGAGCTGTTTTCCCCTTTATCTGAATAAAACCAGAGAAATGTACCAGAATATTAGGAAAGAGACTGAGCAAATAAATGCCACCCCCCCTTCTCTCCTCCACAAAGCAATCAATGAAATGTAATCACATAGCATATAGATGCCATGTTAATAGAAGTAAGATTGAGTATTTGCAACAAGGAAGCTATGGCTTCCTTCTTTCTAATGCATCCACACTACTCAGTAACCTTTAAAAAAATAGAGGCAGTAACATCAGGCAGTCTGGTAATACTGCACTGTATGTTAAAACAGAGTTGAATCTTCCACTGAAGAAATCCTGACTTAAATTCCAAAGGTGAAAAGCTCATCCTCCAAGTGTTTTCAGCCAGCTTGGTAGGAAACCTAGTTGCTTGAAATTATGATTTTAGTGCCTCAGTTTCCAAGGTTAAATTGGCAGTGCATCAGCTTCCCTGTTAAGGGGAAGAGCCAACTTATTGGCCAGAAATTATCATGTGTTAACCCCGGGCTCTTTACTAAAAATAAAACTAATACCTCTGAAGTGCACAAAGCACTTTCAGATTCATCGCATTTGCCCCCACTGCATTTTGTGTTGAGGTCCAACCAAGGTTATCCCCACTTTACTGACGAAGAAGCTGCCTGCCCATTCACGTCACAGCTGCCTAAGGAGCTTTGTTTGGCAGTTCCTATATAAATTAACATTTGCTGTTTAGTTTTTAGAAAGAAAAAAAAGCAATAGAAAGAGAGGGGAAATAAACAATCATTTGTTTGTTTATCTGCAGATATCAAAATGTTTATTATTTTGTAAATATTGTTTTATATCTTTGTTCTAAATTAAATGCTTTTAGAGAGCCTCTCCTACTACTAACTTGCATGTGATCTTGGATAAGTCACTTAATTTTCTGGACTTCTTACCCACTCTGTGCCTCACTTTCCTCAATTATAAAGTGAGGAGGGACTTCGTGAATTTTTTTAGGCTCAAGATTTCCTAATTCTAAAATATTGGATTTGGAGACTATTACTTCAGGGGATATATGATCAATTGGAGCTGATATTATTTTTTATTATTAATTATCACTACATAAGTGTCTGACTTGAATTATTTAACAACCTACTCAAAATTATTCAGATTACCCAGGTGCAACTTTAAAAAATGGTCCCTATTCATGATTCAGTGTGGCCAGTTCAAAATTCAACAATTTCCGTGTTTTAAAGACTTAAGAGAATATACACTGTCCCTTACCAAAGTCTGGCTTAATAGGCTACATTATAGTTTAATATGTGGAGTTTAAAAAATATAGTAATATTAAAGAGCAAGTTACTAATCTGATGAAGTTACAACAATGGCATACTTACATTCAGACAAGAAATTACAAATGTCAGTGTCGTGTTTATGCATAGGAACTGTGGAAAGTTTTAAAAGTAGAACTCAAGGCAGTATGTTCACTTACCCATATAATCAATAGTAATCATAACTTTAAAATGTGTGTGTTCGTTAATCAAACTGGAATTAATTTTGGGAGCCTTAGAGAGAGTTTGCTGGAAAAGAAAAATAACATCCATTTTAGTTACATTCCTAATATTTTTAAAACCATAATAATATTCTTATCTCCCCCACTCTCCATATAAAAGCTGGTGTAAATATGCAATAAATGGTGAAACTCTTTCTCTGTTAATCTTAAATACTACATTTTGGCATATGCCACCATACCCACTGGCCTGGGTGTTCCATTTTTTGCAGCACTGCAATTAATTAAATCACCAATTTTTTAGCAAATTCTCAGGACCTTGGGTCTTACTCACATTCTAATTAGGCTGAGCCTGACGTCACCAATGGCCCACCAGGAAGTAACACAGCATCTGTGTTATATCTGAGAAGACAGAGTTTGGGAGTCTCTCACATGGGCACAGCAGAGAGTCCCGGCCATCCCCTGCAGGTTCGTACGTGACTGTGAAGCGCTGTTCCAGTAGGAAGGCCTGTGTAAATGTGACATTAATAATCACCAGTTTGAATCTGGGTCACTTCAGCCGTGACTCCGAGATCAAACGCTATCAGATGGTAATGAGTGTGTGAAAGTGCTGCGGGAAGACGTTCCATTTCTTAATGACACCTTTGTGGGCCTTCTCAGTGACTGTTAGAGGGTGGGGTTGAAGTACAGCCACACATTCCCCTCGGTCTGGAGGCAGCCCTCCCAGTAACAGCGGGCGTACTTTTGCAGAGATGTTTCGGGCACCGTTCACACTGGTTTCTGCTGTTGTAGCTCCTTAAGTGGGTGCACAGAACCTTTCACCTTCTGCCTCTTCTCCTGACCACGTATTCACTTCAAAGGAATGGCAGCTCTCTTGCACATTCTCGGCCGTCTCTTCTCTGAAAAGTAATGAGAAATTACACTTAGAAATAAATGCATATCAACCATTTAATGTTAAATTTTCCTAGTTTTACTTCAGTTTGGGGACATCATTTTCATTTGGATACACCTTCATGGAGTCCCTGTGGTGTGCCAGGCATTATGTTAAGCTCTGGGAATATAAACATCAAATGAAAGAGGTTCCTGTCTTGAAAAAGCTCACCGTTTTGCAGGGAAGAAAGGCATTTAAGTACTTACTTGCAAAATATTGTGGCAGAGGCAGGAATAGAGACATGTACCAGATAAAATAGTGTCACAAAGGTAGAAGTCACTTGTTCTGTGTGGATTGCTAAGGAAGGCTTCAAACAGGAGGAGATGGTTGAGCTGGGTATTAATGACTGAAAAGGAGATGGCCAAGCCATTAAATTGAAGAATGGCCCACGCTAGGCAGAAAGAGAGTGGGGGCAAAGGCAGGAAACAGGACACAAGCATGATGCTCAGTGAGCTGCAAGTCTTTATATTTGGCTCTAAGACTAATTATGCTCTTGGTCGTGGACCTATTGCCACCTTTATAAAACTTCAGTTTCTATCAGAAAGTAGATAGGAATTTTGACGACTGTTACTGTGATTCTGTCTTTTTTATGCGGTTGACTTTAAACTTCTGAATAAGTGCTCTCTATCCCTAAATGTTGCCTCTATCTGGCCAGTCTACCAAGTATTTGCACTTGTGTCTTTTCATTGTTATGTTGGTATAATCTACGTTTATTTACTCTTCAGTTTCACTGTCAGGTTTCAATTTCAGCCTCAAGTGTTCAGACAACATTCTATAATGAGTATTTCACTTTTATGACATTTGCTTTAGTACTGTAAGAGCTTTCCATGAAGGCTAATGGTTGGGAAAAAAGAAGTGTGAATGTCACCAAGTGGCTTCCATATGTGTTTTATTGTGCTGGTATCTCAGTTTTTAAGCTAAAAACAAAACAAAAACCACCTTACCAAGCAGGAATAGCAGACAATAGGGATGAGCTATTTTCTTCATTTCCTGATTGTTACTTCTTGAACTCCTGTTTAGAAAACTATGATTCAGCTGAAAAAAGAAGCCATAACAATGTAATTTAAAATACTGTACTTTGAAAAGCAAGTTATATATGTTTGTTTTTCAAAGATATACTCAATTCTTAAGTTGGAAAGTTCCCCTGTGTTTTCATCTGGGTTCTTCAATGTGATGATATTAAAATTGTGATTTAACATCTTTTGGAATTCCTGACATCAATTGTTCATTGAGCAATCAGTACATTTTCAGCCAGTCTGGCGTGTGATAAATATTTTGCAGCATATGTGGCTGAACATGCCAATTTCAAAGGGCTTTACAAGCCATAATTAATTTTGACGACAGCCAGATGCCCTCTGCTTTATTAATGGGAAGCCCACAGACAGTAGAGTTCAGAGTGTTGCTCAGTCTTCCAGCAAAGTGGTTTCCAAACTCTTTTCCTGAACACGTTTCTCAGACACAGAATTATCTGGAACGCCCGCGTGGAAAGTGGGACTGCTGTCGGGAGGCGGAGAAGGGCTCTATAAGGGCTATCAGATTTATCAAAACCAAAAAACACACTAGATGCAAAATCTGAATTTCAGCTAAACAATGCTTTTTTAGTATAAATATGCTCCAGATATTACAAGTCTTTACAAAATCTGTGGTCTATCTGAAATTCCAGTTTGACTGGGCATCCTGTGTCTACCTGGCAATTCAGAGCTCCCGGCAATAGCTCCACCATCAGCCACTTGGGATCCTGGTTCTTTGGAGACAGTTTGAAAAGCACAGATAGAAGATATCTCTACAGATGCTGAGAGAGAACTAATAAAACAGATCAGTATCATTCCTTGGCTATGTTAGGGAATCACCGTGATCATGCATCCATTGCTTTGCATGAAAATTTTAAAGAATTGCTGCCTTTCTTTTTCTTAGGGCAAAATATTTTAGTCTCCCAGTCTTTGGGAGCAATGTGTGTCAAGTTACCTATTCATAAAAGTCAACACTTTAACTCCTGCGAGTAAGGAGAACTGATGGTATAATCAGAATTGCAGGTTGGCCTAACAGAGTCTATTAACATACAGAGAAAAATGAATGGGAGCTTTGAGGATGATTCTAAAGCAGCCTAGGGGAAAGATGTCTCCCACGGGCTGCTGCTTGTCGTTTGGTCTAGTTGGCATGTACATGTTTCAGTGGCCCTGGCTTGATGACAACACCCATTAAAATAATGGGGTCATTTTGCTCCAGTACTTTAAAGCAGTCCTTGGATAGCACTCTCATTTCTCAAACCAACTCATCCATGGAGTATTACTTATTTGGCCATTATGGTTCTCGGTGTAACTGAGTACAGTCTGATTAGGGATCAGAAGCCATTAAGTTTGTTCAGGGAAAGACAATGCTCCAGTACTCAACGCACTCTCTGTATTAACTGGTGGAAAATACTTTTTTAAATAGACAAGAAACCAAGGACCCTCTTTTGGATCTGTGGAAACCCAGGTGCCTTCGGCTTGATGCCCTGCTAACTCTGTGTGCTCTTTGTACTTATGAAATGTTAGCAGAGGTTTATTTCATGGTGGTATGGAATGGGTATGATTTAATTCTTTGTCCTTGTTTCAATTTTCCCAAAATTTGTGCTGTAACTGTGTTACTTTTAAAATCATAAAAACAATAGTGATGTACAGAGTGGGGGGAAAAGTAGGTTTACAGTTGTTCGTATGGAAGATAATACAATAATTAATAAGTAATAACATAAGAATAAACTGTGTGTTTTGCTTGCCCACAACTGTAAACCTATTTTTGCCGCACCCTGTATTTTAAACATTTCTCAGAGGGGAAAAAAGCTCATAAACAATGTTACCATTTTTAAATGTTTCAAAGCATAGTTCATCTGGGATTTAGATAATTTTTTAAAATTTGCCAATGTTTATATATCTTTGAAGGTTAATTGTAATGTGAAATCTACCCAAATTGTTTACACCTAAAATGTATCTCTCATTCATTCATTTATTTGTTTATCCATTTAGTAATACTTACTGAAGACACAAGTGTAGACATATTTCTATATATCACAAGAAAGGGGGTGGTGAATGGAAGGAAGAGAAAAGGGAGATCCAAAGATAGGACCCTGTGATCTCCATCCTTCAGGACTTGACTAGTTGGGAGCTGGGCTGGGGATGTACACAGACAGGCACATCTGAAATAGAAGGGATGGGCCTCAGTTAGCAAATGAGCTCTCTCACGTTCAGGAGGCTGTGTGTCACCATCAGTACACGAAGATCACCCAAGTCCTGTTCATACCCTGCACCATAAAAATTAGTGCTAACTCCCATCCCAGGAGCTGGACCAGAAAAGCTGTCAGTCAGAATCCCGAATGTTTCCATACACAAGGCCTGGACCGTAACATCTGCCCCACACTGCAGCCTTGGGTACAGGCTGGATTGGTGCTGGACAGTTTCATTCTCCCCTAGGCAAGTATCAGGGATTTTGCTTTTAATGAACTGTATAATATAAGCTACAGGGACATTTTCTTTTTTCTATTGGCGTCTTTTTAAATTCTCATGGAGCAAGAAATAGCCTGTAATTTTATTCTTAGAATACCTCTTCATAAAATCCCTTTTACTGGTCTTTTTATGACTCTGAAACTCATATGAATCTGTAATATGGAAAAGCCAAAAATATTTGTATTTTTCTTTTAAAATATTAACATGTGCAAAAAATTACCCATTGATTAGGTTTACCTCCTTTTCACGGTTCAAATAGGCTACACTTTACTCTGCATTTCTCAGTGACCTGATGAAGGTGGAATTTAACAGGCAATTTGAGGGGATTTGCATGATAAAGCCTAAAAATTAAAGGTTTTGTATTTGCTAAGAGAACCTTTGGGTTAAGGTTCAATTCACACGAACTCTTGCATATTAAATTAAACCAATCTGTTGTTGACATTAACATGTAAATGTTTGTGAAAATAATCTCCCAAATAAACAAAATAGTTGCATTAAAATAAAGCTAAGTATTTTCTTCTTTAACTACATGAATAAAAATTTATAGAATAATTTTCAAGAACTTTAAAAACACGGAATTTTTTACTTGTTAAAATACACATTTGGATGTAATCCACAGAAATAAAAATACCCAAGAACTTTTTAGAACGTGTATTTTTCTTATGAATAAATTAGGTATTTTCTAGACAGAAGAATATGAGTATCGTTTGGCATTGCCTAATCATAACTCTGGGAGCTGTGCAAATCAAGTGAATGTCTCGATCAGTTGAGCTTCCAGATGGAATTTTATCTCAAACCAGTACAGTGTCTTTCATCCTTCAGGCCTCCTGTGATTTTTATCACAGCATCACGTCATACCCTATTTGAAAAGCAGCCACTTAAGCATGGACTATGACCATTGTTTAACAGCGCCTAGTAAAACTTAAATAATTTATGACTCATGGAAGGGAACAGTATCCAGTTGAAACTTCCAGGGTAATTCAGGTGGGTGGACATAGCCACCCAGGGGTTTTGGAGCTACTCCAGTTTGAATTGGCTAATGAGCTCTTAAGGCTGAGTGAGGCCTCCTTCCGTTGCTGGTTTACTTGTCCATTAGCTCGGTGCCACCTAACGTCGTGCTGGGACATCGATTTCACATTGATTCCCAGAGGAACGCCTTGGGCAGCACCGTGACTATCTAGTCCATAGCAGGTGTCCTCTGCGGGACTCCGATTGCAGAATCCAATGACCCAGTCTTTCCGCTGTACCATCCACAGCAGACTGTCCAGTGCCACACTGCTCACCTTAAACCGGAACCTTGGCGGAGCGATATGGTTCCATTACCGACCCGTCTGTTCCAGGGATTACACACATCACCACCAAGGAGTTAATTGGCCCTGTTCTGAGCATCATGTTTACTTGCATAGGTCAACAGAGGATGACAAGTGACTGCTTTTTACTTCAAGTCTGTGTCTCATTTTTTCTCTAAGACTGCTGAACAATACAATCAGTTTCCTAAATCGCCATAGCGGGTACTATAAGGATGACATACAAGCAGGAAAAGATTACTGCTATCTAAAATCTGAGTTAACCAGTCCTGAAAGTCAAATACAGCATGTGCTTAAACGGACCTGCTCACCGAAAGCCTCCCGCACCCAACAGAAGGAAAGGAGGCACTAGATGGCAGTCTTCAACAAACTTGGAATGACCTTTTTCTCTCCTAAAACAAATGTATTATCTACAAAAAGTCACTTCTGTTCCAGAGGAACTTGGAGTTGAACTCTACTTCATAAAAATTGCAAACTTAAGGGCACTATGAAGTTTAGGTCACAGAATTTTGTTTTAATTAAAAACGATTCCAAATATGCTTTAAAGCCCCATGGCTGATCTGATTTATGTACATAGGTATTTTAATGCCTATTTTTATATTTACATTTAAAATGTTATCAGAAAGTTTATTTTACATTTTAAACAGTAGGGGGAAAATGATGGTATGTTCATAAGGTAGAAAGTTATGCAGCTGTTAAAAATAAAGATACAGAGGTAAACCATATGAGAAGATAGGCAGAATGTATGTAGGTAGGAAAGGTAGATTATAAAATAGTAAGTAGGGCGTGATCAGTGGGGGGAGAACCGTGTATGGTCATCTGTGTTAGTGTTTGTGTGTATATGTTGATCACTGGGAGATGAGGTTATGGATTTTTTACTTTCTACTTTTTATTTTTCTAACAAAAACTATATATTTTTCTGTAGTACAATAGATTTCTTAAATGCACAAAATAGAGTTAAATTGTTTTCCTGATTTAAGATGAGCTGCTTGAAAATACCGTCATTTTGTTTTTTCTATCAGGTATATTTGCTACCCTACCTTGAATGCTTCTTCATATTGTACGTTATTTACACTGGGGAATTTTTGTCATTTAAAATAATGTAGAAAGTGTTCCTCGCGTTCTGAAGTATAGTGAAAACAGATACTATACATATTAGCAAATTCTATACAGATCTCAAGGATGATTTATTTTTTTGAGTTTCATCTCCAGGTGGGTGCCTTTTGGACCAGATGCCATTCACAATGAACATTTAATGAACATTTTTTAAACACCAGAGATAAGCAAATCACAAATTATAATTATTGGGTTTTAGAGTTGGGGGTGAAGTTTTATGGGGGTATAATCAGTTTCTCTTTGTGCTATTTCTCATCTCTGTGTGTGTGTTTGTGTGTGTATGTGTTTAAAGATGAATGCAGCCCTGGCTGGTGTGGCTTAGTGGGCTGAGCGTTGTCCTGCAAACTGAAAGATTACTGGTTCGATTCCCAGTCAGAGCAAATGCCTGGGTTGTGGGCCAGGTCCCCAGTTGGGGACACGCGAGAGGCAACTGATCAGTATTTCTCTCACACATCGATGTTTCTCTCCCTCTTTTTCTTCTTCCCTTCCTCTCTCTCTCAAAAATAAATAAATACAATCTTTAAAAAATAAAAATGATGAATGCATGACCCACCTAACAATGGTAAGTCACTCTTATACTTCTTACCTACCTTCTTTCTTGGACCTTGATGTCTTTTGGAATTAATGTTTCATTATAAAATGGAGAGAAGTGTGATTAAAAACAATAGAAGTATTTTTAAATTTTTTTGTTGATTTGAGAGAAAAAGAGAGAGAGAAACATTGATTTGTTGTTCCACTTATTGATGCATTCATTAGTTGATTCTCGTATTGTGCCCTGCCCAGGGATCGGACCCTCAACCTTGGCACATCGGGACAGTGCTATAACACAGTAAGGCCAGGGCTGAAATGTTTTTTTTAAATCAAAAACAACAATATACCAGAAGTTTAATTCCATTTGGGAAATACTCAGAAACAATCTGGCAAGACTATAAACTTCTATAGCAGACTATATTCTAGTAACTTTATTACAAAGAAAGCTCATAAAGGGCAGTTCCATTCAGGAGGGGCCAGTGCTGACTTGGGGCGACATTAGAAATTATGCACATAAAGAGAGTATCCTACCCTTAATAGAATGCTTGGCACAGAATATATACTCAGTATACAGGGTCCGGCACAAATAATGTCCCTTTTTATTATAAAATCTTTCACTACAAAATCATAAGCATGTAACTCTGTAACATAACAATATCACACTCAAGCACACCATATGACATTTTAGGTGATATATTCAAATTGTTGTCCATCTCGTGCGAGACATTCACATACCCTACCAACCACACTCAAGCAAGCTTTACTCCTGCTGGACCCTGTCTGTTGTTCACCAGTTGTGTCCATCAGGAGTAGTTGGATTGACACTCTGTATATATTTGATTAAAAAGGCTTTAGAGAAGGGTTTTTGTAAGTTTAAATCTGTTGGACATTTCATTATGTTGATTACCCCACAAGGCCGTTAGTTCCATTGCAAATAATTATCTTAAACAGTGATAGTCTCTTTGTCCCTCATATATGGAAATTAGAATAGTAAGGAGATTATCTCACTCTTTTGCAAGAAGGATGGTATGCATATTCATCCAATTCACTCAGCCTCATACCTCCATTACCCTTCTTAAAACATAACCTAAATCATCTTTTTATATTGTACCTTCCGTACCCAGAACTTAAAGGTTCTTGAGGAGAACAACTGTGGGCTACTCGTTTCTATTTTTATTTTGTTTGTTTATTTTTGTGTAACTTTTAGGGAAAGGTGGAAGGGAGGGAGGAAAAGAGGGAGAGAAACCTCAATGTGAGAGAGAAACTGATCAGTTGCCCCTCGCAAGCCCCTAGTGGTGGACCTGACTTCCAACCCAGTCATGTGCCCTGACCAGAGTTCAAACTGGTGAACTTTTGTTTTGTGGCCAGCGCTCAGTCCACTGAGCCACGCCAGCCAGGGCTTGTTTCTATTTTTAAAGTCAAGCGTATAATATGGGCTTTAAATTTTTTTACTTGATGAGTAAGTAAATGTGAAGGGCAAACTTTGGTGCGCCAGACCTTGATGAGTGCATCAGCCCCTGCGAGAGTCCCTGTTCATTTCTGTGTCTCTGGTGGCCAGCTGTGAACGGCACTGAGTTTGCTGAGTAGAGAGAAGGAGATGGATTGGGGCGGGGGTTTCTTCAATTTAATTAAATGTATTTAGAGTTGAAGATGGCTTGTACAAACATGTTCTCATTTGATCCTGGTAACAATTGGTGTGTCAATTGTATCATGTTATAAATAGAGAAGCAGATTCCAAATGGCTACGAGAATCTCTCTGGGTGGCACTTACCAAATGGTAGCACCATTAGAATCCAGGTCCTCCTACACAAGTCCAGTCCACTGTCCCAGTGTGCTTAGACCAACTCCTAGCACAGCCACACTGAGACACCAATCACTCAGTGTCATTGACTGCCCTCAGATCTTCTGCACCATCTGCGTCTTATCCTTCTGAGTCAGTAGCTTCAAAAACCACCTCGTTATCCAGATTGGACACATAGACGTTATCCCGTTATCCTCAGCTCTTTTTTTCCCCACACACATTCAGCCATAAGTCCCAGCTAATTTACCTTCTAGGCATTTCTGGGACCAGCCAGTGTCTGCTCTCCAAGGTTCTATCTTTTATCTTCGCTCACTCATTGACCATCCAGGCTTCTGGTCTATAGTCTCCCCCCTCCATACTCAGAGTGACCCATCTGAAATGAAAAGCTGACTGCCATTTCTTTGTGCAAATTGTGCTTCCCCTATGAGGCCTCCATGGCCAGGCTCTCTCATCCCTTCAAGCATCATCCGACCCTCCCTTGCCTTTAACCATCTAGCAACACAGGCTAGATTAGTGTCCCATATAGCTTGCTTAAATGGTCTCCGTCCAGGTCAGAGACACATTGCCCCCACCCTCCCCTGCCCCATCTCTAGGCTGTTATTCTGGCCCCTTGTAGGTGAATATAGTAGCCACAGAATCCGACTGGAAAGCAAGAGACTTGGATTAAAACTTTCCAGAGAGCAGCTGTAGGTCTTCCTTCAGTTCCTTTAGCTGAGTCCTTCTCCAGCACTCTCTCCTCACTAGCCTCTGGAACCCCGAGGTCAAAGCTGGTTTAAAAAGGAAAAAAAAAAAAGAAGCAGCTAGGGAAACTGGCTATGGATATAAGCAAAGCACGCATGAAGAAGAAGAGAAAAGGAAGCACTTGCAAACAAACGCAACAACACATGAGTAAAACCACAATGCTGGCCAGGCTCACCACTGAGGGAGACTTGGGTGGTTGGGGGCAGGCAACCCCTAACAAAGCCTTCCTTTTCGTTTACCTCTCCCCTGTCCCTGTGCCCACTGAGGATCCCATCGTAATTCCCTGATGCTTTCTTTAAGTTCATTGTGGTCTTTATGACCTTTGATAAAGTGCCACTTGGGGGATGGGAGGAGCAGTTTTGAAGTGGGTCACTGGCTCCACTTTCCTGTCCCCCAAACACATCCCCTTTCATACAGTACTTCCTGAAGTCTCTTGGTTCTCATGGTGACCCCAGAGCATCCCTTCCACCCAGCCTGCTGAGATCTCTCCCATTGCTGCCTGACTAGAGTTTGGAGGATCCCTGTGAACCCTTCAGAGCTGATGGCCATCCTCAGGCGTCGCCCATGGGCCTGCCCTGCTGGCCAGTGCTTGCCCAGCACAGGGAGTGCTGCTGATGCCAGAAGTCTGCTGATACCAACGGCAGCTCAGACTTCACCAAAGCTGGGAACCCCAATTAAGATACTAATATAATACTTGTTCTTGTTCTTGACCATACTGACTCAGATATTTATGAATAATATTTTTAAACATGTGGATATCTATGTTAACTCTTTTTAAGATTCTTTGTTTACTTTCTGTTTGCTAGTGCTAATGTTCTTGCCCCAAATACAATGTATTTAAATAAATGCAAATCGAATGCAGGTTAATCCTTTTAGCAGTAATTGAATTATTGTTCTTTATTACCCAGTGCCATTGAGCTCTAAATGTGGATACATCACAGTAAATGAATCCTTTTGTTTTGTTTACATTCCATTAGGATTTTGCAATCCAAATGATTCTGCAATTGGCAAAAAAAAAAATAAATTAAATTAAATTAAATTAAATTTTCTTACAACTAACTCTTTCAAGGATATTTCTTTGAGTACTTACTTCAGTGCAGTTTAGGGAATGCTTGTATTCTTAGATTTTAAAATATGACCTTGAGAAAGAGTTCAATAGCATTTTGAAAGGGACATTTTTCATCGTGTGAGTAGGGTGGCGTGATGAGTTCAATTTTCTTGATGTTATTTCACTTTTGAATTGCTCTATATTTATGGTGATTGTACATCCTGGTTTATGCGCATAGTCTTAACATAATTAATTACACTATAAAAGTGTCCTGTTTATACAAATTTCTTCTTTGAAATTACAAAAAAGTATCCTGTTTTTCATGATAAACTATGTGTTCTTCCAATGTACATTCTACTTATTTATCAAACACTTGATCATGATTTTTGTCTGTAATTAAGTCTTTCAAAGAAATGAAAAAAATTATTGGCCTTTTAAAAACTCAAATATTTATGTAGTTTTGAGAAAAAAGTAGTCTGTATTCTTAACTCATCCTGCTTGAACTTGGCTTACCACAGGTAAGTTTCTTTTTGTGACAGTAACTTAGCTCTTTATCTTCCAGAGCCATGAAATTGTCCCAAAAAGCAATTTAACATTTTTAATAAAGTCTGCTACAATTTGAGTGCAGGCTGTGTCTTTTTTGGTGACCTAATGTTTCTGGCAGTAACGTCCATCAACTGTCTTAGCAGTCAAGTTTCTTCCACCTTTCTATAATGTGTATAATTTATTGTTTTTCATTTCCTTCTGTGATTTAGGGAACTGAAGCCGTTCTTCACATGAGAATGTTTGCATCTCTTCTCCACATGATGGGCCCTACATTTAAGTTTTACCTTTGTCATCTGCCTGCAGATCTTTTGTCTTGCTTTGGTTCTTTCTATCACTTATTGAATCCTTACATCTTTGGCTTTTCTTACATTTATTCATTTCTCATTTCTAGTTTAATTTTTTTATTTCTTATTTATTTTTCAGATATCTTCCAGAGGTGCTTTATTTCAGAATTTACTGTAGTTGATCCTTTATCAGCTGATTTCAAGTACATTGTAGTACATTAGCAACTTTCCTTAACTTCCTTTAGCTTTGGTATATAAATAATGTAATTTGAATGTGCCTTTCCAAAAAGGTTACCGATATCTTGTACATCCTCGAATTGAATTTCACTGCCTTCTACACACTCTAGTGAGGTTTACCCCCTCCTCCTAATCTTTCCCTTTGTAGTACTACTATGTTAGTCAATATACTTTAATTTTCTAATACAATAAATGAGATAAGATATCTTTGCCTTTTAATTGATTTGAAAAATGGGTGAGACATTACATTTGCACCCGTTTATCTTGGAGCGGCCATAAGATGGTCCCTCAGTGATTGTGACAGATCCCCAGACTGTGATTTTGAATCAGTAACACACCTTGACCATTCTCAGAGATGAGTTGTCACAGTTACTGTGCATAAGCCTTGAATCATCATCATTAAAAACGGGCGTCTAAAATGGAAAATAAGGTAAATTTCATTTTACACTCTGATAAAGTCTTTAGTGAGGAAGTGTAATATACATACTAGCCTGCAATTCAGAAGTATTTGGGACTTCTAAAAATATGACCTCTAAATTGACACCACACTAGTTCATTCTTGGACAGAATGGAGTTAACTTTCTACTGTAAATAACTTATTAAAAAACACATATCCATCAGTAGGCCATCCTATGACTGAGTGTTACAAAATCTGTAAGTTCAGTGGTGTAGAAAAACAATAGTATTCGGGGGGGAAATTTGGGTGGAGTGACAGGAAAGCTCAGTGGAAGAAAGAAGGTCAGAGAAGTAATGGGAGTGGTTCAATAGTGCTTTCTTAACGAAAAATGCCTTTGTCTGCTTGAGACTTTTCTATTGTGTTATTTTTTTTTTTTTACTGGATCTTTCCCTCATGAACACACACAAAAGGAAAACAGACTAAAGGTTATTACTAAATATATAGTGCCATTGTTGTCTCAATGTCCACCATGTGCTAGAGCAGACGACAGTTTATTATTAGAGGTAGGTATGTGAGGGATGTTGGTTTGATAAAGTATAACCCCTGAGCCGCTTCCCTAACATGATCTTCCCAATATCTTCAAAACATTTCTGAGGCTTATCTCGTTCTAATCTTGTCTGGCAATGTGACAAATGCCTCAGGGAAGTGGGAAGGATATAACCTGTCTTCAGAGATTTATAGCATTTCAGGCACCACAAATCCTGTAAGACATTTTTGTTCTTTGGGAGGGATAGGACCACATTAATATTTTTTATATTAATAACATGAATTAGCAATATGATTACTGGTTATCAGTAATAGTGCATGGATTTTTTGCACGAAGATAGTGCTTTAGTCCTGCCAAGACTGAGGGATATCTTTTTGTAGAATCGACTCCATATCCATTCTTTACCTTACCTTCCTCGTGAACAGTGGTGGCTATATGTGATGACTGTCCAGGGCTGAGATGCTGGCTGAAGCCATGACAGAGCACAGAGGTGACAAACAACTGCCCAGTTCAGAATAAAATACAGAAATAATGCTTGTATTAAATGGAAAATTAGGTCACATGTTCTCTCTCTCCCTGTTTGTCTCTGACATTATTTCCATACTACCCTGCAAACAGCCCCAGACAATAGAAATGGCATACAAATAAGTTTGAACACTGAGTTCAAAGACAAGGAATAACTAACTACATATATGTTGAAAGATTTCCCATTTTATCCGTAGTGTCTAAAAATTTAATTCTCCACTTAAGTTTGAAGAACTGGTCCCTGTTTCTCATCCGGTGTATGTAGAACTATGGGTTAGCACATTAATGTTGGGAAGTAATGTTTAGGGAGCATGGATAAAAATGTTTTATGTTCCTGCTATTTGAGGATTGTAGAAAATCCTTCAGCACAGGCTCCAAACCTCACACCTGGACTATAGCTTCCCCACTGTGGGAACTTGATAAAGACCTGCATAATTATGGTCGGTCAAATCAGGCAGGATCAATACCAGAGGCAAAGGCAGGTCAGTTACTTATAACTGAGGAATGAGAGATGTTTCCTTTCATATCGAAAGTCTTACATAGGTTTTATTTTGGTGCATTTTAATTAGGAAGGTGCATTTAAGCATGTTAACATCAAAATAACTTCTGAATATCAGGGCTCTGACAGCTCAGGTGCATTACATAGATTGGCATTATTTTCTAAAAGCCACCAGTGAATAGTTTGAAATGGGATATGATGGCAATGACAGGGAAGAAAAATATTTTCCGGTAGTTTTTTTTAATCCTCACCCAAGGATGTTTATTGATTTTTAGAGATAGAGGAAGGGAGAGAGAGAAGGAGAAGCATCAATGTGAGAAACATGGACCGGTTGCCTTCTGTATGCACACCCCCCACTCTGGGGATTGACCCCACAACCTTCTGCTGGACCGGAGGCCCTCCAACCAGAGCAGCAGGGTTCTGTAGGAGTTTGGTGCACATTCAGCACTTCACAGAGCTCTGAACTCGTGGTCCTTTGATTTTCTTTTTGGAAGTAGAAGTGCTTCTTTTCCAAAATGCTTACTGCTCCCAATTTCTTAATTTTCTACAGAAATGTATCCTCTACACTGCAGCCTAAAAGCTAAGACTTCTCTAGGGACTCTGGTCAGTAATCCTGTAATAACTGTGTTTGGTGTCAGATGGGTACCAGGCTTATCAGGGTGACCACTTCTTAATTTATGTGTGATGTCTAATCACTATGTTGTACATCTAACATTAATGTAATATGGCATGTCAACTGTAATTGAAAAACTTTTTTAACTAATTTATTTTTAAAAAGCTAGGACTTCTCACAAATGAAAAATATATATAATCAATCATGCAGTTTAGCATACACAGTTCAGTGTTGTTGTTTTAATTTCCTGCCTGTTTGCTAGCTATTTGACTAAGAAAATTAACTAATTCAATATACTTGCACTTCCAACAGTGGCTTCTGCCTCCTTGATATAGCTCCCTTGGCTGCGGTTCGTACCGTATCAACCATATATATCAACTCTGGCTCCTCCATGGGAAAATGAAATTCTTTAAAAGAAAATAAGGTCATAAAAGCCAAGCAATAGTACTTTACTACTTTGTATAAGAAGACTTCAACAACAGAGTGTTTCTTTGTAGCTGAGTGACCCAGAGGCAACAGCCGTGCTGGTCCTGGTGGGCTGTGGTCCAGCGCCCACTCCTGGCCAGCATCTGCGGGTGAGGCCCAGGGTGCAGCCGGCTGGGGTCCCAGACAGGCAGCATCCTGCTGGAGACCTTCACTGCATTTTCCACAACAGCATCGGAATTTTCCTAAGGCAATCTCACATCTGGAATTTTAAAGAAAGTTTGCCCTTCAATAAAATGGTAGTAAATCTTAGGAAACATGGTGCAATTTTTTTTTTGTTTTAATTAACCTGGCATTTCTCTACTAAAGCATTAACAAATTATTAGTGGTTCCCTCCCTCCTTTTTTTTTTTACCCTTACTGGTAATAATAGACAAAGAGAAGAGTTATGAAATGCCCTTTTGTGTATTACTTTTGAATTAAGGTGGCATAAATATTTCATAGGATATCTCCCACATTTCTCACCTAAGAATATGTATGCACTGATCTAAGGCATAAATATTACATTTTATTTATGCAAAATGGCATCACTCTATTATGAAGATGTAGATTTTGTATGATTGGACAATATTGAAACACACTTCTAATGGGCAGCCTGTGTGTGACATGTCTTTATTCAGTCTGCGGAGAAACTGTCTTCCTGAGAAGCCTGATTTGGAGGCTGTCGTCACTACAATATGCCAATTACTGAGCACTTGGAGTATCTGTCTAAAAGCCAATTTTCATGACTCCAGCCTGCTATTAAAATAGTCTAATCAAATTCTGAAAGCGACAGTTTATTATTTTAAAATGTCAAAGCTGTTCACTTTTTGATTGAAAAAATTGTGATGGTTTTGGAATGAATATCTTAGCATGTGTTTGAGGAACCTTTTTTATAGAAAAAGAAAAACTTTGCATGGTGACATAAAACAGTCATGAAACCTAGAGTTTTGATGTGCCCGTTTTATAAAAACAGGGTGACTCCCACAGAAATCTCAGAATCGTGATAACTCAGGCGTTCCATGAATTGTGCATTGCTGATAACATAAGGGTAGATCCAGCCTTTCCAACTCCTAAAGCAACTTTTAAACAGACAAACCTGGACATCTTTAAAAATAGAGCCTTTGCAGAAAGGGGGAGAGGGTGGCATGTGAGTAGGTAACCTAAAACCTGGAGTTCTGTTCACTATTTTGATTATTGATTTGCCTCCCACTTTTAAGGAAAGCATGTGTGGGGGGCGGGGGTACAAAGTAGAGCTTACTCATCTCTTCTAGTGGACAGAAAGACTCAAACTACTTGAGTTTGCCAGTTATTAGAATTTGAAATCTATTTTCCCAAACAATGTGACCAGTTACAGTTCACCTCTTCCTCCATCCATTTAACAAATGCTTACTGAGTTGCTCCTCAGGCCAGGCACTGTTCCCAGGCCAGTCCACAAAAAGTTAAAGCATAATAATGCCTGTGTGTTGGATGAACTGACTTCATTGAAAAAGTCTTCAACCACTGTCTCCAACCCTCTTCAATGCTTAGCTTGGTGCAGCTAGGACAAGGTTCCTGGCACTGAGTAGCACCCAGCAATCACCGCAATGGTAGACAATGGCCTGTTCTCAATCTGTGTCCAACATGGAGCCGTGAGCCCTTTGAAGGCAGGGCAGCGTCTCCTCCTGGCCAGGGTGCCTGGCACAGTGCGGGAGTTCCAAAAGATCTGTTGAATGAATTTCTGCCTCATCTATTGGAATCCCTCTTTGAAGCCCATGATGAAGTTGTGTTGTTCAAAATTAAGAAGTCAGGATTGACTATATAGACTTGTTGACTAATTGTGGAACTCATTTGTTCAGTCATTTAATAAAGATTTATTGAGGCTTGACCCTTTGCCAGACTCTAGTTATGAATAAGGATCAAGAGGCAAAAGCACAGGGCCAGAGCCAGACCACGTGTGTCTGAATCCTGGCTCTGGCACTTACTTGCTGGATGACCTCAGCCAGGTCATGTAACTTCTGTAAAGTGGAGGTAATCATAGTCCCTCTTCTAAAGCGTTGTTGCAAGGATTCAATTAATTGCGCTATATACAGTGCTTAGGCCCTATGCAGGTATTGGCAATTACTGTTGTGGTGGCTGTGGTGTTGGTGGCTATTGGAAAGAGTAAAGGAGATGAATGAAGCTGGAAAGGTAGGAATGACCAGGTCTCCCAGTCTGGGGCTTCATCCTCTGGCCTAGAAAGCCACTGAAACCTGTTTGCTGGAAACAGGGGTGATGAAGTCCATCTGTAGCTTTTTGCCTCTGCCAACGCCAAGGAACCTCATTCAGTGAATTCAACGAGCAATTGCTTAAGGCACCCTTTTAAGTGGCCACTTGAACATAATCAATAAGGCTTTAAGTCTGAATCGCAGAAAAGAATATGCATTGTATTCAGGAAATGAGTAGGGTGGTAAATATTTGCTTGCCCTTAGTAATATTACAGACCTATCTTTAGATTATTTGTAAATAAAATCAAATGTGGTGATTAAATACTAAAAGGTGCAATTCTTTTTTCTTTCTGGGCTGTTTAGTATAATGGAAGGTTTTATGTGCACTGGGACTAGAAGTAAGGTCATTGCTGATTCTGAGTAATCAAGCAGCATATAAAGAAAATGTGTGTAGAAATAATGGTCATTCGAGGACTCTAGAGGGATGATTTTATAAACTGTTCATTAATAAGTAAGTTACAATATTTAGAATGTATTATAACTGACAAATATCTATTTGTTATATTTCAAAGTTGTGTGTTAAACCAAAAAGAAACCACTGAAAAACTCATCTGACCCTGAGCTCTTTCAACCCCTGATTTTCAACCCTGAGCTCTTATATCATCTAAAACTTGACAAAACATTGGAAATAATTATTTTTGTGTTTCCTTATTTTTTTAATTAATTATATATATACAGTACTCAGGTAAATATACATTGTGAAAGATTTAAAATTTTAGAGATGAGGATAAGAAAAGCAAAGAAAAGAAACATTGCTAAACAGATTTTATACTCTCCCATAAAGATTATTGTTTTCCATATATTTGAACACAGTAATACTATTTAATCGAAAAACTATTTGGCCTAGGTTTATTCTATTCTCCTCTGTGTTCTAACAGAAAATATGCATCCTAAAAGTTTGAAGATTTTTCTATTTAAAGCCACCCCCAAAGGGATACTGTTAAATGGACCCTCCCATTTAAGTGTTTGTATTGGACTACCCAGTAAGGTATTCTGGGTAAGAAAATAAAATTCATTCTGTTTGATTGAAACTAGAGGGATTTTCATATTAATACCCATTATTGCCAAGAGAAAGAACTGATGAAGGAACTTGAACCTAGGTGTAGGGGAAAGTTCTGTGTTTTAAAACCTCCACCATTAGTAGAACTTGGATTGTTGGCCTTAACAAATTCATTCCCTTTACCCTCTTGGCTTTGGCTAAAAGTCTCTTTTAAACTTGACACTTCCCTTTTAAATAGGAATTTGCCTTGCTTCATGTTACACTCTTGCTGTCTTGTAGGTTTCTAGTTCATCCATTGAATAACTGAACTGCTACCAGGTCTGAAAGGTAAATAGAGACGTCACCTCCACCTTTGGAACACAGCAGCATCCTATTCCAGACTTCTTACTAAGGAATATTAGCAAAATAATTTTTCATAGTATTCTTGGAAATGGCGTCTTTCTTCAGCTACAGTTTTGGTCATTTTTGCAGGTTTTGTTTAATTCTAAAAGTTTCCATCTAAAAATGATGAGTTCTTTCACTTTTTTGTATTCATTTGTATTTTCTAATTTCTTTATAATGAGAACAATGAGCACTATGTAATGAGCACTTACTATAACACATGCAAGATTTCCATGCATTTTTTTCCTGATATTCATAATGATAAGCAAAACAAATTCAGTTCTAAGACCTTATATAGTATTGGCTTATTTAATGTTTACCACAACTTGATGGGTATTTTTATTGTCCTCATTTTTCAAAGGAGGAAACTGAGGCAATGTCCAGTGATTTGCGCCAGGCCACCTGAGGTTAAGCGGCAGAACCAGGCTTAAACCCAGGTGGTCTAACTGTACAGCCCACTCTTGTAATGGCTGTGCTGTGGGATCTTTCACTCCGATCGCCTACTAGTACCTGCTTTGTACAGATAAGGACCCTGGAGCTGCGAGAGGTTAGGTTACTTGCCCAAGGTGACATGGCTGGGAAGTGGTGGAGCTGGGGAAACACCCAGGTCCCTCTGACTCCAGCGCCCATGTACTTTTTGATAACATAACACAATAGATGTATTTGTCTGGAAACACATTTTTGAAAAAAGAAACTGAGAAGTGGCATATAAGTGTTCCTATTCTAAGACACCACTTCCCTATTAGCCAGAAAATTTGTTGTGTTTACTCAACTTTAAAACAGAGACTTTATGTTCATTTCCCATAGAACCCTGCTCGTTGTTGCTGCTCACAGCTGCTCAAACCCAGCTCTTCATGTCCTCCTTCCATTTCTTTCTAAAAGAAGAGGGAGGGCGCCTTCTCCCTGGCTGTGAGGCCCCAGCAGTGGCGACCCCTCAGATGATGCTGTGGTGGTCCTGCCAGTTCCTACAGTGTGGTGGCCGTGATGATAATAAGAATAAGAGGGATAAATATAACTCACATCTGTGGGGCACTTTCTCTGTGCCAGGCCCTGGATTAAGCACTTTTTGTATGTCGTCTTATCTGATTTTCACAGCCCTCTATGGCGGACACTATCATTTTCTCCGTTTTACAGAAGTAGAAAATAAGGTATCATGACATTAAGTGACTTTCTTGAATGTATATGGGTGGTAAATGGCTACTAGAGGTTTCTGTCGCTATCTGCCATACCTGATAAAACCCATATTCCTAACCCCATGCCATTCTGTAGGGTAAGGACCATGGTGATCACCATTAAACGTTATAGGATGAGGGCAGAGTTTTCTGCTGGGCTGGGGTGGTGCAGATCAGCTGCTTCTCACCAACTGGCTTTAAAAATTCGAAATCCTTTGTTACACTGATTCTGTCTCTGCCTGTGAAATGAATTGGGTTCTCACATTGCAACCATCCAAAAGCAGACAGTCTACTGGCTTCTTTTTGAAAGGGACGATGTCCAAATAAACATCTTCTTCATGAGGCCACACACAGAGAGAACACTCAGAACTATTGGCCTAATGTCTGTGTTTCTCTTTCCTCTGCTCGCCTGCTCCTTTATTTATTTGCCACCATACCGAGATGGCACCCTATTCTTTACAGGTGGGTCAGTGTTGACTGCCAGTCGGAGGAGACATGCACTCTTTCCATTTTGTAGGCTGCTGTGTAACAAAAGTTGCCTGTTTTTCTGGGGCCATTCACATCTGCTAGCAGACCTGCATTCGGAATTACCAGGAGCTTTGAGAGATGATGGCCAGTTCAAAGGAGTTTGGTTTGGAGCGCTCCCAGCTGTCTTCCTGTTTGCTAGGAAAGGAAAATAAGCCTCCTACACACAGGTATGAGACCCAGAAGGCGATATGTGGTTCCGGGAGACATTTATTTCTCCATCTTTATATTTTCTCATGATTCCTCAACATTCTGATGTGTGATCACAACCATCTGTACAATTATAGTTATTTAACCTACTGTAAGTTTCAAATTGAAGGTTGCAGAGGTGCATATTAACAGGGGTGGTGCTGATAAATAAAAAATAGAGGCAGCTGATCACAACAGCATTTTTAAATTAATGAATGCGATTGGCTTTAATTATAAAAAAAATACATATGTCTAGCAGGCTTCCTCAATAAGACTCTTTTATGCTGACTGAGGCACATTTTTCCTCAAATAATTGCAGAGCTCAGCTTTATCATTAAGCAGATGGTTTCTATTAATTCCCAAGGAAAGTAAATGATTGCAATTAACCAAATACTCAAAACTTGAGGATTTTAGAGTTCAGTCCTACGACTTCAGTCATGAATCTGTGTCACTCTTTTTCTGAGGGATGCAAAGAAGAGGAACACTTTTGACAATTTCATTATATTTCCCACATTATACGGGATCTTTGAAAGTAATTTTGAGAGTCCTCAAAGCTAACTTAGTGCTATATCCCTGTTTCCTGGCTTGTTCTCAATTTTTGTGGTTTTTGTCTCTTTACTTTTGCTGTTTGGGTAGTGCAGAGGGTTTTGAAAATGTTCTAGATCATTTGAGTTCCGCTGAAAGAGTTCAAATACTCTGTAAATTCAAGTAGTACCATACCAGTTACTTCTTTTAAACAAATGCTGGTTTGCCTCTTCACCCTGTTGTACAACATGTGTGAGACTCTCCCATGCCATTTCCAGAGGAAAGATAAACTGATGGGGAATATTCCCATTTAAGTCCACCCCTGCAATTAAGTAGACTAAGGTTGGCAATGGATTTCTTCAAACTTGCTGTTTTTAACCAAATGATATTAATCTTCACTTTAAAGTTCCATCATTTGCTCAACAAATTTTTGTTTGGGTGGGCTACTGTGTGTGAGATGCTAGAGCTAGAAAAATAAAGGATTTTCTTCCTGATTTCAAGGAGCTTACGAAGCAGGTGCACAGACAGACATTGGAAAGTCTCAGTTCTATGAGCTCCGTGGACTGACACCTCTGTACATGGGCAGGTCTCAAGAGCCAGAGCAGAGATTGTACTTGAGCTAAGGCTAGAAGGGTGAATAGAAGTTTCCCAAGGTGGTGGGGTTGGGAGGCGAGGATGTACAAGGCAGGGAGGCCCCAAAGCAGGGTAGGTTCTGGGACCTCTCAGGTAATTAGATGTTGCCAGAATGCAAATTTCAAGGGAAGAGCGTTGGAAGCTCAGGTGAGACTGGCTGGCTGGGGCCAGGTAATGATGCCCTTTTATGCCTTGCTAAAGAAGAATTGAGATTTTATCCAGTATGTGATACTCTTTGTGGCAGCAGTCGGAGAATATTTAGGTTAGAGGAGGTGAGACCAGACTGGGGAGATAAGTAAACAGTCTATTGCAAAATGCAGGGTAGAGAGAGAAGTCCACGGTGACTTTTAGGTTTCTGGTTTAGGCAGCTGTCAGGGGGGAGTCAAGTGCATTTTATGAGGCAGGGTAAGTGGAAGGAGAAGGTAAAGGCTGCCTTGGAGCCATCCAAGTGGAGATTGTCAGTGCGTGGGGTTGGAGGGGGGGCAGGGTAGAGGATGTGGGTGTCACATGGTCCAGAGCAGAAAGGAGACAGATGGCTTTGAGTCACAATAGGCTCTACCCTGAGAACTGGGCATCTGATTCATGAAACTATGTCGAGATAAGCTTAACAACAGATATGTTAACCGTTGTTTCCCCTGTGTCTCTTAAACTTTTAATTTGTATCCACACAAACTGTCTTTGGTGTGGATTCTGCTGCAGCTTGCTGGACATATGTCCTTACCCCTGACCAAGCTTCAGCAGCACCACCTGCCACCACATGTGCCTGAGAACACTGGGAAATGAGGAACACTGGGGTGGCTGCACATTGTTAACTGATGTTATTCCTAACACTTTTATCCTAGCTTCCTGTGGGGAGTGGCGACTTTTCTCTAGAAAGCTAGAAGCCACACAAGTTCTCTCTCTTCTTCTCATACCAAATCACAGAACCTTCTGAGACTCAGGTTCACATCTTTATCACTAGTGTCAATTGGAGGTGAGGTTGGACAGGACAGCACATTCTGTGCATCCAAAATAACAAAATAACAACCTCCATCTTCCACTTTTTCTTACCTCTCTGAAAACTGACCATTAAGGCCCAGCTCAAAGTTGACCTCCACACCTCCTGAAAGTGAGCCCCTGCTCCTCGGAACTTGTAGTATTTTGTGCCCCTTCTTTGCCACTTAGCTCCTGCTGCCTTGTGTAGTTAGTTATTCTGGTGTGAGTGGATGCCTTACACTCCTCAGTCAAGCTCCCTCATGGGAGTGCCCTGTCTCTGTCTTCTGTAGTGTGTGTAGGAAGCACATACTAAATACGTTGGTGTCAACATATTAGGGGAATTTAAAGATTTAGGATATGTTTTTTTCTACTACATTTACCATGGGTGTTTAACCTTGATTTTCTTCTCTTACAAATTAAAATGGTCAGCTATCGACAGAGCTGCCCTTATTAGGTACATAATATTATTAATCTGAGAACCTTGGGAGTGGGTTTATGCAGTACCTCACTTTTAATAATAATAACTCATATTATGTAACTCATGATGTTATCCCATTCAGTCTTTAAAAGTAGCATCATAAATTAGGTGTATCATATTCTCCATTTGACCGATGGGAAAACTGAGCCGTAAAGGTAAGTAACCTGTCCAGAGACACACAGCTGTGGAGCTGCAGAGCTGGGACATGTGCCCAGCTGGGTTCAGCCCCAGCTCCAAATCCTGGGGTTTTTCCTATTGCATTGTGCTTTTGTGCGTTTATTACATCACATCATCTGCCCAAGGACCTTCTGGATACCTGTTGTTAGCCTCAGTTACAGATGATTAAATCTGTCTCCCAACTCCTGCTGTTTACACCAACCACTTCCTCTTATTAGCACTTGCTGGGAAGATGCCTCAGGTGGAGGTTTGAAGTAGCTCATTTCTAACAGCCTTCCCATTCTAAGATTCTGCGTAATAAAAGGTAAATGTATATGGGAAATAACATGACGTGGATAGAAATTACTCCAGGTACAGAAAGTAACTTCAAATATGCTCTAGATTGCTCCTATTTGTGAGAATACATGAGTTCTCAGAGCCTGCAGCTAATGAAAAAAAACAAAAATGAAGCTCAGGGTATGTTTTGTCAGAGCTATTAACAGATAATCAAAATGGCTGGTTTGAATTTCTCTCCTTTTCCCTTCTTGCAAAATAGTTGAAATGCAATGAAAGTGAAAGGCCCAGAGACCAGCAACAACCGCCACCAAACAAAGAGGTAGAGTCCTTGGAAAATTCACAAAACCATGTAATTCATCCAATGAACGGAAGAGTTTTACTTTCATGTTAGAAAAGTTGATGCTCACTGAAGTCAGCTTGAGAAATTCCTGAGTACTGAATGGAAGATTCTCCGCCTTGAAGGGCTCTGAGTGAGGAAGAGTGTTTAATTCTCCATCAGTTTGCCTCAGATATTCCTGAAAGCTGGATAGTATAGAGTCAGCAGCAAGTCAGGTGAACAGTTCCTTCCATTATGAATCTGTTTTCATTTAACTTTTATTGATGTCCACTACTCCCATTTTGTCTCTATATAACATAATTTTGTCTGTGATTGATTACCCATCCATTTCAAATTTATGTGTACTGTGATTTAATTAACTTTACCCTTAAGCAGTGTGTTCTGAGACATATTAATGAGGTGGGGGTCTTTTCAGAGTATTCATAATTTATGCTATTTTTTTTTGGCTAGGCATCAAACTTTGAAATTCCACAAGGCAAAGGGCTGAATTCTGAGCCTACATGACTCCAGGGAAGGTCTCCCATATATTTTCAGGCATGTTTGCTCATCACTGTTTAGAAAAGATTACTTTCTTACATCTAAATTCTTCTTTTCTCTGCAGCTGATTAATAAGACTTTGCTTGAAAAAAAAATCTTTGAGCTGCAGATTTCTTTACTGAGTAATTCAAATTAGTTTCATGGTAATCCTTTTAAAAAATATCTTAATGTGTTGAATTTTAACGTTTTTCAAGAACACAGTAAAACAAGTTACAAATAAGTGATATAACGTATGTGGCTTTGAGAGATTGTGTATTTCTCCTGTGTTCTGCTTAGTGCACGTTTGCTCTGAGAAACTGCAGAGCCCGCCTGGCTTTATTGTGTCTCCCACCCAGCATGTGTTTCTAAGGCCCACTGTGTGCTAGTTGCTCTCAGAATCCACTGTGGTAGCCCCAGGAGTTCATACCCATGTCTGCTCCGTACCAACAGGAAGTCAGAGATGATAACTAAAATCTTAAAATCAAGTATAATAGTTGTACATAGTTAGAAACATGGAGATAAGTATCAGAAGAAATAACCAAGAGTTAACAGTGGTTGACTGGTGGCCAAACAACCACTATTTCAGTTGTAAGCCTTTTCAATGTCTTTTCTCTTAAAACATTTGCACATATATTACTTTGATAAAATAAAAATAACCACTGTACCAGATGGTTGTTCTTAGAGTTGTGGGTAGAAATTGAATCCTGTCCTCACCCTGATGAATTCTGTCCTGCAAAGGGTAAGGTCCGGCTGTGGAGGAAAAAGCCCTGGATCTGTTACTCCATGAACTGGGGGGTGAGAGGGGGGAGACTCTGCCTCACCAGATTCCCAAATAATGAAAGTTGCAGGAGGGTCCTGATTGGTGAAACATGACAGTCTTATAAATAAACACAGCATAAAAATTAGCTACAAAATTCGAAAGATTATTGAGGAATAGGATTTCAACACAGTACCGAAAAATAACATACTATTAGCCAAGAATAAAATAATACCTTATAATTGAGAAACCTGGTGCTCACCAGCCTAACCAAGTGCTTACTCCCAAATTCAGTAATAGTTGGGCAATGATATTTCTTGATGTGAAACAATAAGGAAGTACACAACTTCACCGATGAAATCTTCTCTCCAAGAATGCTTAACCTGAGTCTACTCAGGCCTTACACAGTGTATGGGAAATGGGGTGGGGGGGGAGGGTTGGACGTGGCAGGGTTAGCAACATATGCCAAAAGACAATATAAGGAAACAACTAAATCCAGAATGTGGGCCCTTCTACAAGCCAACCGTCCTGACTCTGAAAAGTCGACATCATTTGAAATTCTTTAAAAAGTGGGAACACTATTCTAGGCTAAAAGGACTGAAGAGTCCTACTGACCAAATGCAATACACAACCTTGATTGGATCCTGGTTAGGAGGGGAGAAAGCTGCTATTAAAACACCTTTAAAACAAATCGAAATTTTGCATATAGATGAAATATTTGATATTATGAAAAAATTCTGTAAAAACCCAGTTTTATAATCTCACTTGCTTTGACAGCACAGAGAAACAAACCAAAGGCCACCAGAGTCATATCTTGGTGAAAGCTTGCGCTCATCACAGCCTGTCCTGGTGCTTCCCTCTGTGTAGCTCCTTTCTCACACTCTGCCCACGGAATGGTACGGATGTAGCTTCCAGCTCTGACACTTACTAGGTTGCTGGTATTTCCTGGGCAAACCATCTTCCTCTCAGAGCTTCATTTTCTTGGTAGGATAAAAACTGTACCAACCACATGAGGATTGTGTCCAGGTGAGTTCTAGGCTGACTTTGGAAACAGAAAGTGCTCTGTGAATGTGAAGTCCCAAGCCTGTTTCTGCTCCATGCTCCTCACATCCTGTGGAGGGGAGTGTTGATTCTGTTACTGACAAGCACTGTCATGAACATCTTCAGTGTGAAGGTAGGCACTACTCTCCCTTCAGAGAAAGGTCAGCTGGGTGCAGGGAATGTGCACATCTGATCCCTGCTCACTTGGCTGTGCCGCCACACAAGCCCTTTTGGCTGATGGTGGGTGTTGGACTAGCCTTTGCTGTGGCCGCTGGGTCCACTGTCTGTTGTGCCTGAGCAGGAAAGTGGTCCTGGTTCTACTTCAGTCAGTTTTGAGCTCAATAGGAGAGGAGCTGGCACGTTGCTGGTATAAGCAACAACCAAACTAGATGAGTAAGGACAAAAATAATCCTCCTTGGAACCTGAGTAAGTAAAAAACTTCCTCTATTAAGATCAAGTATACAGTTAGTTGCCAACTTCTACTTTGTTTTGAGCTATCTGGGCCTCACTTCAGCAACTCTGTGACTTAAAGCTTTCTTCCAGAAGAGCGCATCTTAGTTTGTTGACTGTACCTCGATATCACTGTATTTTTTGTAATTATACTTCATTGCCTTTGAATCATTTTATCTCTGAATGGCGTTTATAGAGCAGTTCCCAGTGAACAGATAACATACTTGTTTTTTAAAAAAATAAATCCCCAAATATCTCTTTTATTTCCCTCTTAAATAGACTATTTTATATATCTTAAGGGAAGATTTCTAAATTCAAAGCTCATGGCCCCTGAGCTTTGACAAATTTCTTTCAGATCTAACAAAAATAATCAACTTTCATTTAAGGTTTCCTGTGTGCTAAATCCTTGCACATTATGTAGTTGCTATCTTGCAAGTGTGCATTTAGTGCTGCGGACAGCCTTACACTCAGTCCCACTTTATAGATGAAGATGTGGAGTCTTAAAGAGCTAATTTTCCTTGGGCCAACCTGATGAGGACGCTGAGGGGAGAATTTGTATGGAGGCACTGGCCCCAGACTCAAGTTCTCCATCATCATCCTGCTGCCATCTTTCTGTCCCAGCAGTTTTCTTACCTCCTGTGGTGGGGTGGGGCGGATGCTGTCATTTAGTTGCCCTCCCCCAGGGAGTTGGAGGAATCTCAGTGCAAACTTTTATTGGCTTAGGTTATGTATCATAAATAAAACTATTGATTTCACTCTGGAAACATTTCTCTCTTTTAATGTCCTACAAGTGTCCAACAAGATCTTTTGTGTCAAATAAAACCAGGGAGGTCCATGATGCACACACAGGATGACTCCTGATTAACTTGACTAGGTGCGATGGTGCCGTGTTGTAGTTCCTTCTCACGCCGGCTAGAGTGCCAACTGGAAGAGATGTCAAATGTTCTCTAGGACGTTGGATCGTAATTAAAGGGCTCTGTTCCACTGCTTTTTTAACTTTCTCTGAAGTCCAAAATCAAAACCAGAGCTCTAGCATACTTGACATTTCTTTCGGTCTTGTGCATTAATAAAAAAAATTTTTTTTGGTGCTCTGTAAGAGATACATTTAGGAAGGGACAAAGGGCTCTTATGTCTTTAAAAACTTCAGGCATAAATATGTGATTTTTAAATACAAAAATGACTGACCTTTTCAGCTTAACTGCCAAGTTCTTAATAACTGACTAAAAAGAGTAATCACTGAAATTTCTAGAAAAATGAGAACTACTGATAGAAAGCTATGATAAGAATTACAGAAGTGTCTGCTCATACCAAGGCAACTGTCAGCTGTCCCAACAAAAAAGATTGCTTACTATTTTCAGGGTGGGATGTAAGGTCTCAGTAATATAAAGACAGATAAAATTTCTGATTATATTATTTTTGTGAATATTTTTATCATTTTCTAATTTTAAGACAGCCTGGATATCCCATTTGTACTTTC
>VMDR010004533.1:0-59200 GCA_007922815.1 Macrotus californicus
AAACTAATAGTTTTATCAGTATGAATTTTTACATTGTTTCTTTAATAATAGGACCTTCATATTTATCAAGGCACATGGCAACCAATAATAAAGACATTTTCTGGTTTTCTTTGCTGCTAAATGTAGCTAATGGCTAGGTGCTAGCCCCTAAGATACTACCAAAAGTGATATGTGCAACTTTCTTCCATTGCCTCTCTGCTGTCTTAAATGTAGATGAGATGGCAGGAGCTGAAGCAGTCATCTTGGGCCATGAGGTGAAAGCTGCACATTAGGATGAAAAAGCAACAAGAGAGGGTGCTGGCTTCCAGTAATGTCACACACCAGAGTTATCCATCAGTTTGTCTCTTGAGAGAACAATTCTTCAATCTTACTGAAATCACTATCATTTTGAGTTTCTTTGTTAAATCAGCCAAATGGGAACGCTATCTAATACACTTATATATATATATTTTTAATGATCTATGCTCACCTTCTTGCTAGGTCTAGCTGGCAGACCTTCTCTGTCATATTTATACTATCTCTTTAATGACTTTTGAATGGATTCTCGTATTTCAAACCTTTGGCTGAATTATTTATGACAGTTACCTCATTTAGATGATAAAAATACATTTTAATAAATTTTAACAGCACACATGATACCCTTAACTGTTGTCTTGAACTAATTGCTAATGTTATTAATTATTAGAAAGGGAATCCAAATGATTCTCAGTGTTTTCTTCAGTTACCAAGAGGAGGCTGCCAGTAAATGAGGCAGAATAGATATTATGTATCTCAGTCAATCATAATAATAATAACTTAAACATACACACACAGGTACAGAGACACCTCATCCCAATCTGGCTCCTGGGCTTCCTGGTCCAGAGAGGGAAAGGAATGTCTACTTGGGAGTCACAGGAGTCAGGAGGAGTGGACATCCCTGGGGAATATTGTCTCTCTCTTCTTGGGCTTTTAGCACTGATGTATCTGGAATTGATCTGGCTTGGGATTAAGTCTGATGACTTCCCATGGATCCTCAGGCCCAGATGCCTTCCGTTGGCATCACTTCCCTGAGCTTCACTCAGCACGTAGGTGCGCAGTCAACTTTTGGAGAGCAAACTGCGTCCCTACCTCTTCATTTCTATCAACACAGGACCCCGGGGATATGACAAGCGTGCTGCTTTACAGTGAAATGAGATGAGGAGAAAGCCCTTGTCGGTCTTTTTAATTTGCTCGGCGCCAGCCTCGGGCCAACAGGAAGAGATGGTTTCTCCTCTGAACATCCTGATATCTGGTCTCCAGTGGAGCACCATACATCATGCCTTGAGCAGCAAGGCCAAGGATAGGCTTTTGATATAAACCCCGAGGTGCCTCAGGAACAGTGTGAAGTTATCGGAGGCTGCCTCCAAGTCTCAGGTGTGCACAAATTCCCTGCCAAAAATTTAAAGTGAGTTTAAAAGAAACAATCTGAATGCTTTCTAACTTGTTTCAATTTCTCGCATGACAAAATACTGATTATTGTAGTGCATGCATGTGTGGGTGTGTGCACATGTGTGCATGTGTGTGTGTCACCATGGCAGTCAGGAGGATAATTTGCAGTCCCGCCATCCTAGGCAGAATGTTAGATGCTAACATCTAAATGTAAAGATAGAGAGAGAGAGCTTCTCATTAATCCCAGCTGCAATCTTCCTTCCATCGCTACCTTAGGAACAAATCATTGGAAAAGGAAGCATTAACAATTTGTGAGCCTAATTTCTACCACCAAACAAGCAATACAGGGTCCAGCAGAAGTAAGGCCTGCTTGAGCGTGATTGGTAGGGGCAAAATATGGGTGTAATAATTTATAGTTTTCATTTGAACATTTCACCTAAATTGCCCTATGGTGCGCTTGAATGTGATAGTGTTATGTTATAGAATGACAATGCTTATGGTTTTGTAATAAAAGATTTTGTAATAAAAAAGGGGTGTTATTTGTGCCAGACCCTGTCTGTACCTGCCCCTTTAACTCACTGTTATATATAGCTGAAAAGTACTTGCCTAAAAAATCACCAGTCTCTGAGCTCGCTGATGGGTCGGGGACGTGGAGAGGGCTGGACTCAACCAAGGTTGCCTGGCTCTGGGTCACTGCCAACTTGGTGCTGTCGCAGCTGTGCCATCCATACGGGACAGAGGCATACGTTTCTGGGCAATGACGGCTGGATTCCTGCGTGCTTGGCAGGAAGATTTTACCCCATGTAGAAACTGTGATGGAGTAAAAAGAGCTTGCACTTTGCAGTCAGCCAGACCTCGCACACAATTCGTGAGAAACTACTTACTGTCAGTGGGTTGCCCTTTACTCCTCTATGAAATTTGGACTAATAAAATACAACTGGGGGTGAATAGATTTAAAGTAGGACAAGGGCCTCCCACAGCTCCTGGCAATAGGGAGGTCCCCAATAATGCCTGCCCTCACACGACAGCTGATGCCAAGGGCAGTGAGAGAAGTACCTAAGCAACGTCCCCAGATCTCTCTTTGATGGAGGCCCTAGGCTCCCCTCCGTGCGGGCAGGCACTCCATGAATGCCGGTGGGTTGATTGACTCTCAACCCCAGAGAGAGTGTTCTGGAGGCTGAGATGTGGCTTATACAAAGCTGGCTTAAACATCAAACATGTTGGATATCAATGAAATAGGCTTTTCAATCTGATTTAGGAGTTTCACTCATTTTGCCTTCAGCTCCTTGAGGGGATTGATCAGATCAATCTGCTGTGAAACTTCTTTTGCTCACTCTGATCCTCCTACTGAGGGCTAGGCAAGGGCTCTCTATGTCCTCTCCCATTTGTCTCCCCTTATTATAAAAAAAAACACACACTCTGTATTATTGCAGTGGTGACTGGAAGAAGGTGAAAATAAGAAACCCTCGGCAATGCAGTGCATTCTTTTGGTTCGGTTTCATACATTCTACCAGGGGTGTCCAACCTTTTGGGGTCTCTGGGCCACACTGGAAGAAGAAGAGTTGCCTTGGGCCACACATTAAATACACAAACACTAATAAAAAGAAATCTCATATTCTTTTGAGTAAATTTATGATTTTGTGTGGGGCCTCATTCATAGCCATCCTGGGCTGCATTTGGCCCACGGGCCACAGGTTGGACACCCCTGTGAGTCTAGCCAGATAACGCCAGCTGTCATCACGGTCTAGCAACAGGTGAAGTCCATGTAGGGAGGAAAAGGTTATCGGGCTAGAAATATTCAAGACTTTTAGAGAGAGAGTCTTTTTAAACTCCTGGGATAACCATCCCCTTGTGTTCCATATCTCCTGGCCTAAATCAAAATTATTATTTATTTAGTGACCTTGTGTAAGCTCCTATCTTCAGGCCAAATCCCTTTTTAAATGTCTTTTCCTCTGTGACAGCAGAATTCAAACCCAGCAGTACCATATCAAAGAAGAGGATAGCCCCCAAAATGTGAAACTCTGAAATATTCTTTAAAAAAAGAATAAAACAAAGTTCTGTAGCCAATTTGGAAATGGTAGACATGTTTATCCTCCTGCTTTATTTCCCCTTAGCATTCATTCCTTACATCGAAAATAAAACTTGGTCACTTGTGATCTCCTTAGGCATTCGTTGATAAGCACATTTTCTCCCAAATGCCCCTACCAATGGGGCCACGGGCACCCCTGTCTTGCAGTTCCCTAAAAACTGGGGAAGAAAATGTGGGCCAGGGCTCGGATGCAGGGCTTTGTAGGATGTGAGTCTCCAGGGATGGTCAAGAGGGGGATAATCTTGCCTTCAAAGACTGCAACAAAACACACGACTCTTCTTATGAGCTAAACCACATTCAAATAGAGTTCAAAGATGACAGCCAACAGCAAAGCGAGGGTTGGCCGAAAACCTCATCAAAGGGTTGAAAGGGACTTCCTGTTCTCTCTCTTGAAACAGACCATATTTCCATTACAGAGACAGTATGAAACAGACCAGTTCCAGCAGAACATCCAAGCCATCATTCGGCTTTTCATGTCTGCCTTGGTGGGCTCCAGTAACCCAAACCGTAACCTACGCTGCCGCGGAGGAGATTGCCAGGACTATCTCCTTGTCGGTGATTCCTCGACCTTCCAATGCAGCCTACACTGGCTGCATTCTTGACCTACTTAATATCCCAGATAGGACAATGTCAGGAAAAAAAGAATAAGCCTCATCATCTCCTTCTGGGCAATACGGAGACTAAGAGGAAGTGTGTGTCCAGCTCAAGCCTCATATAGCCAGATGCCTTCAGAATGGCCCAAGTCTCCAAGGTAATGCCACAGAAGGTCAGTGCACCTGATCGTCCTCCCGCTCCAGAGGGAGGAGAGGACAGGGGGTCACCACCTCACCACCTGGCTGTTGTAGTCCTCAGTGACGGCCCCCTCTGTGTTCCCATCCTCTTTGGGCCACCGGTGGCCCCTGGACTCCCGCTGCAGCCTGCGTTCCTCCTTCCTCTTGTGCCGTTCCCTCTGGTGCTCTAGCTGCTTGGTGTGATGGTAGCGCTGCTGGAAGAGATCTTTTGCATACTCATAAAGCTGCACGTCCAGGAAGTTAAGCTCCTCGATGCGCTGGCGGGCACCCTCATTAATCTCCACGTTGGAAGCCCGCGTGATGTTGAACTGTGTGAAGGGGGAGATGAACTTGAGGTTGAATGTCCTCTCAAAGAGAAACTGTGTCTTCCTCTGGAACTCTGTGAGCCCAAAGAAGGCCATGTTCTTCAGGTTGTTCTTCGCGCTCTGCAGCAGGATGGCGTTCCTTTCACTCTCGTTCATGAAAGTCAAGTTGTAGCAGCCCACCAGGCTGAGGTCAGCCAGCATGCGGACCTGGCGGTTGTTAGCCAGGTTGTAGGTGCAGTCCATGAACTCCCGCAAGCTAACCCCAGACCAGTCGTCCCCGGGGTAGCAGGTCGGAAGCTCATCAGGGGTGGGGCTTCTCCCGTCACACATGTGGAGGGAGGTTTTCCATGTGGCCCCTCTCTGGACGTGTTTCCACTCGCTCAGGTAACGGGACACTGGATCACGCAACATTGTGATGTAATAGAAATTCCTAAAAGAAATTAAAGGAAGAGTGTCAGTCATTTATTGACCACTATAACTCTGGGGCGCTAAACCTTTGCAGTGTTCGTGTCAACGCTGAGCCAATGGCTCTTCTGCCGAATGTTCGCAGGAGAGTGTTTGGCTTTGTACTGATCGGGCAAAGGTTTCCATATGTGCATATTTCCATAAACATGTGTGCGCCTGTTTCCAACATTAAGTTTGCTGGGCTTTCCTCCCTGCTCCAGTGTGGGGAGGGAGGTGGGTGGGACTAGGACATTCACCCATTCAGCAGTTAGTCTCTGATAGACTGCTACCAGCAATGACAATACCTTACATTAAGAAAACAAACACATCATGATATTTGAAAGTTATTACCAATCCAATATTTTATTTGATTCTTACAACAAACTTTTGTAGTGGACATGAGACTATTTGACAGGGAAACACAAGGTGGTTGTGGAGCTAGAAAGGGCAAAGCTGGAAGCCAAGGTTCTCATTTTTCTGTTTACACTCTTGTTCTGGATTATAAGGGAGGTGGGGTAGGGCAAGGATGTGTTGTGTGTGGAGACTAATATTTACTGAGCAACTATTATGTGCTAGGAACCATGCCAGGCACTTCATGAATACTGGCACAGATACTCCTCAACCCAACTTTGTAAGATGAGATTTATTTTAAAATATACTGAGAATACAGAGACTGAGAAAGGTGGAAAATATAGCCCAAGATCCTAGAGCAAGTTTATACTTGAACTGCAATAGAATCTAGGCTTTCAAAGCCCCGTTCCTGTGTATCAGATTGATATTTAAAAAATAAAAATGCAACAAATATTTAGTGAATGCCATTAGTTGTCAGGTGCTGTGATTATCACAGTTATAGGTCTTATCTCACCTAATGACATCTAGTGGGACTTGGAAAAGAAATATGTTTTACAAATGATTAGCTCTAAAGTGATCAGGTAAAGATCAAGGTACCTCTGGCCTAAATGGGCAAGAAGAGAGCTGGAGAAGTCAGCACGTGAAGGCATACACAAACAAATATGATCCAAAATGAGGAAAATCCCTCTCATAGTTTGAGCAGCTGCCAATGGAATGGGCCACACACCCCACCATGTCATCGTCAGGAGTGACACCCAGGGTTCTCCTAGGCCAACAAATGTCCTGAAATATTCTGAAAACAACACCAGGCTTCCCATGGCCGACCTAAACTTCTTTTTTTTAAAAAAGTAATACCTATTAAAAGTGATGACAAATAAAAGGTTATTAAGGGTACAATGTTTTTTATGCTATTTTTCAAAGAATTGGTGAACTATAATATTTAAAACTACACATTTATGGTATTCAGCTATTTTGAATGTCTTGCCAAATAGTTTTGCAATGTGCTAAAGAAACTTCAAAATCTCAAGTAACACGGCTTCCCTTTAAATCTGGAGGAGCAATTTACTGAAACTGCCCAGACAGGCCACCCTGAGCCCTTGCTTTGGCCAGTTACCATGTTACATTACTCTGTTGTCTTTCCCTGTGACAGAATGACAGTTTCATCAGTGAAAGAAAATGTCCCAAAAGGTCAGTAGGGAAATCAGAAAACGACCAACACAGCTTCTGGGCTCCACAAAGAAATATTGGCGATAAAGTTTTGCTCAGAGATGTTATTATGGTTGAATATTATGACATGTCACTATTCATCCTGCTCTTGTCCTATGTTGGGACTTGCTCCCTTTCTAATTCTACCAGCAGAGACTGACTTTGAATTTGTAAAACAATTTCACAGTAAATATAGAGACACAGTAATGACTATGATGTAACTCAGGTGGGAGTTAAAGACAGCAAACGGAAGAACTTCAATCAGAGAGATCTTTGCATTGGGTCAGATAAAACCACACATGGAAAACTTATTATTTCTCTGTTATTTGGGCAAAACAGAAAACACAAAAGAGTATTTAAGTAACGAAGATGATGGTAATCAATGGATAAGTCTCACCCTCATTGATATGTCTCACATTTGGACACATTCCAGAGGTTTAAAGTAATGGAACCATCTGGAGGGTTTCAGGACCGGGGGTTGCAATGGTTTGTGACCAGGTTTAACTGGAACCTGTTCCTGGAATCTTAGAAGCTTCGTCTCACTTGAAAAAACTGGCCACAGAGCTCCTGACGCCTTCATTTCATTGGAAATTGACGTGCTCTCAAAGCTGGTTAAAGCTGATATAAGCTTAAAATGGTCTTGCTTTCAAATTTAACTTTATTCAGTTTAACATTGTATTTAACAATGACTGACCAGAGAGTAGGGCCACGTTTACATGAGTAATAACTCCCAAACGCCTGTAAGTTCTACTAGCCAAATAGGTAAGAGGCCCATTTGTAACTGAAATTAACTCTGACATCAAGACATGAAAATGTACAAGTGGAACATTTATATGGATGAAGTTCGATGTTGTCTCATCTCACGGGTATGGAATGGAATGACTAATAGCATTTAGGTTTTGCTTTATCAGATATATTCTCATGTATGTTTTGTTCGTTAGAATCCTACAAAGCAATCAAAGTGGAAAAATAGAATAATAATAAAAATAAGACAATAGGGTTGAAGAACAATGAACTGTTGAAGAAAAATCCCCACAAAATTCGATTATTTAAATCATATTTCTCATTTTTATTTCCTTATATTTGCAGTTGCTTCTCTACTTTCAGACAGAAAACTGCAAAAATCATTGATGAAGTAACGTCTGCCTCCAGTCCACATACCCAGCCTTTATTGTGCACAAGCTTGGCTCCACCATCACGAAATCCGCACCCCCCCCCCCACAAGCAGCACAAACTCATTTCCTTCTGCTCCCACAACTCCCACTTCTGTTTCTTAGGAAAATACTTAAAAGGTTCAGGACTGCTGAAATCTGCAAGTCTCCTTTTTTAGGCCTTACTTGTTCAACAGCACAATGGAAAAGAGGGGAAGCACAAGCTGCTTCCAAGCAAAGCCTGGTATGGCTACAATACAGAGGACTTCATGGGCTCCCATCACCAATCTCCTAAGCTTAGACTGAGCGTCATCTGTTCATAAATATGTCCTTGCAGTTAACCAAAACTCCCCCCAAGGTTTAGAAATATAAACAAGTAAACTCTTATCTTCCCCCTTCCTCTATCCATTCACTCATGTGTTAGCTTTCCAAACGTTAATTGAGCGCTCCCCCTCCCCCACCGCCCTCATTCCCCCAGCCTCATATTTATTTGCCAAGCACTGGGGCTAGGCATTGGGGACCCAGAGGTGATGAAGACATTGTACTCCAAGAGATCTCAGGAACCCAGGGGTTTTGGTAAAGTAAAAGAAATTCTAACCACCAACATAAGGAGATGCTCTGCTAATCTCCCTGGACCAGAACTATCCCTAAAACAGGCAACTTTGTGTCCGTGACAGCAGCCTGTCAGCTGGTTTTCCATTTGCCACCTACTTTGTTGATAGCTCGGGTGAATTTCTGTGAGAACGTCTGTGACACAACTGCAGCTGAATCTTCAGCATTGTCACTCTTGCAGCCTCAGGATAATGATGGCAAATACCCACATACTGGTGAAGGTTAGGGCACGGGTGCCTTGATTACTTCAATAACCATTTTAACCGATAATCACCATAGGAACCACCACGGCTCCCTAAATTCCTAGGACACAGAACACACTCTTCTCGTGGCTGCTTTAGAAATCACTTTAGCATCTTGCACTGCTGCAAGGTCATCATGTTTAAAAACTCTAAATACTGCACAAGGCAGTCACTGCCTTCCCTTAGGCTTTGCCTTTTCCTTTGCTCATTTGCATCCCAATTATCTTCCTGGCCCACTGCAAGCATCAACTCTGTCTCCTCTGACTTTTCCAGCCTCAACGAAGCACTGTATCACTTACTGCACTTTTGATTTGCATGTGAAAGTCTTGGTCATATCTTCCCTCAGGGTCCTTTTTGATAACTGGACCTTAGGCCTGTGTCCCACAGCACCTCCCACAAAGCCCTGCTCACAGCAAATGCTCAATAAACATTGCTTTATAAAAAAAATGATCATCATATGAAAGAAATGTATTTTAGGGACAAAGATTAATATTGCCTTCGATAAATATGACTTTTTCCTCTCCCCCAAACTAACCTGATACTATTTTTTAATATCTAAAATGTATGAAAAGAATAAAAAGATATATAATCTTCTAATATATCCATCATTTGCTTATGATGGTTGATACACAAAGAGAGATAGTCAATATGGACTTTGAGTAAAAAGTTGAATATTTCATACAATAGGTATTTAGTACAAAGAGATGGGTTCTTTGAAAATGTTAAACTTAGTAGTTTTCTTCCCCACTGCTTCAAGAACCCGTGTTTTTCTAAGCAGTTTATCATATAATTGCTCAGTTCTTTAATCATCGTCATTTAATTAAGACATACTTACTGAAGGTTTGTTATGTGTGAGGAGCCTCCTAGGAAATGTGAAGAACATAAAAAATAAAATAAAATGTCCTCAAGTATTGTGGGAACAAGAGTGGTAGATTAGAAAAAGGCATTGATTAGCAAGTTATGGAGGATAGGAGCGGCCATAGAATATTGAAGAACGTACAGAGAGCAGAGTGGCCTAATTAGATGAGGAAGTTCGTGTTTGCATTTCCCACTAAACACTGGTTTAATAAATGAATGAGTGGAAGGAGGGCATAAACTAGAACAGGATGCTGAGGCCAAATTGTCATGGCTGAAAACAACTGTGAGCTGCTAAGAGAGAAAATGTGTTGATTTAGAAAGACTCATTTAGCAACAGTATTTAGGGTGGACTAAAGTAGGCCAGGAGAGAGATTCCGCGGCTATGTCAAGGGACCAATGGGGAGGAACCCGGAAATGTGGATAGGGATAGGACAGATTCCTTGAAGATTAGAAAAAATAGACACTCATCTGTTATTGTTCCCTACCCCTTCCTCATTTCCTCATTGTCAGTGTCCTCCGAGCTTTCTTTCCTTCCCTCCTCGGTATTTTCTTCTTTCCTGCCATCTGATCCTTCCCTTTCAACTCTGCAATGGACAAGAGGCAGAGCTAATGTGCTCATCAAGATGGTGGAATAAGAGATATAAGATGCTGGAATCACTCAGCCTGTGGTGACTTAAAAGAAAAAAAATCACTTTTCTTTTTTATTGCTGAATAATATTCCATTACATATATATCACATCTTCTTTATTCGTTCATCTGTTGATGGGCACTTGGGTTGCTTCCATATCTTGTCCATTGTAAATAATGCTGCAGTGAGCATAGGGGTGCATATATCTTTTCAAATGGGTGTTTTCGTTTTCTTTAGATAAATACCCAGAAGTGAAATTACTGAGTCACATGGTATTCTTTTTTGGATGTTTTGAGGAACCCGCATGCTGTTTTCCACAGTGGCTGCATCAATTTGCAATCCCACCAATAGTGTATAAGCATCCCCTTTTCCCTACATCCTTGCTGATACTTGTTATTTGAAATCTTATCATTTTCAACAACATGAACGGGCTTAGAGCATATTCTGCTAAGTGAGATAACTCAGGTAGAGAAAGACAAATACCATATGGTTTTCCTTATATGTGGAATCTAAAAAACAAAACAAACAAGCAAAACAAAACAAAAATTCATATATACAGAGAAAAAAACTGATGGTTGCCAGAGAGGAGCAGGGGTAGGGGGGTGGGTGCAAAAGATGAAGGGGAAGCAGAGGTACAAACTTCCGGTTGTAAAATAAATAAGTCATGGGGAAGTAAATGTACAGCACAGGAAATACAGTCAATAATATAGTCAATAACATCATAACTTTGTACAGTGACAGATGGTTACCAGATGTACAGTATGATCACATCATAAGGTACATAAATGCAGAATTACTATGCTGTACAGCTAAAACTAATATAATAGTTTTTATAATGTCAACTATACTTTAATAAAAAATATTCCCTTTTATGAGGCTATGACTTGCCTAGCTGATGAGAACACACGTGAAAGGACCTACAAAATGCTAGGTTTGCAGGGGAGGTTTAATAAATATATAGTGGTGGTCAAGAGCAGGTTAATAACAATAATAAGTAATACAACAATTAATAAATAAATAGTACAAGAAAAATCGATGGTTCATGTACTTACAACTGTAAACCTACTTCTACGCACCCCTGGCTCCTTCCGCTACTAGCTTAACCCTCGTAAAATCAAGCAACAAAATGACCATCTCCACATTCCACACCTCAGTGCATCCATAAAAAGCAGCTCATCTAGAAACTCCCCAAGCCAGGCCTCTGTTATGTCCTCAGCGGCAGGAATTTCTGCCCTCCTGAAGCCTGTGCCTCTCATGTTCTATCTTTTTTAAAAAAGAATTATAATTTTTTGAATTACAGCTGAGAAATTTTATACTTTCTGATGGGTTCACCACGATAACTCTAGTAGCCGTCTGCCATTAGACATAGTTACCACAATATTGTCAACTGCGTTCCTTAAGCTCTACTCTACCCCACCTTGACAGTGTTTATTGCTGCCAATGTGTACTTCTGAAGACCATTTGCACCTGTCTGCCCCACCCCCCCACCCCCATCTGGCAACCATCAGTTCGGTCCCTGTAGTTATGAGTTTGTTTCGTTCCTTTTTATGGCTGAGTGTTATTCCACTGCATGTACATACTCTCATGACTTACCTTCATACCAGTGACCAGGGAATGTCTTATCCCTTGAACAGGCTTTAGGCCTTACTCACCTTTCAACCCCCAGAGCCGATGCTACATGACCTTGTGCACCACGGGGTACAAGGCGTTCAGTGTTTGCAGAATGAATCAATACAAACGCTTTATTAGCCGCTGCTTCAGGAATTCGGATGGCGACGTGCCCAGGAATTTGAACTTGTTGGTGCCTTACCCAGTGCAGTGGCCCAGGCTGAGTGTTCCTCTTAGCCTCGACCTCGTGAAACATGTGAGAAATAATCAGTGTCCCCTCCTTCCTCTCGGCCCCAGACTTCGAAAGGAGTTTTCCCTACATAAACAAGTTTTGCCAGAATTCATGGTCGCACAGAGACTGTTGTGAGAGATTGTAAGCTGGGCCTGGGGGCACCTAAGGGAGACCTCTGGTCCCACCGTCGAGCACGCACAGACAACTCATATACCTTCTACCGATTTGGAAACGATGGGTCATTTCCAAAAAGGCAAAACTTAGCTCCCCTCCCCCTGCTGGACTGTGTGCTGCGGTCACTTTCCAAACGCTTCCAGTGGAATTAATTTCTTGCCTCCCTTTGGAGCCACAGACCGCTCACTAAGGCCTGCCCACCCCCGTCCTCTCGGGGGGCGTTATCCGCACTGCACTGGACTGGATGAGGGGCTGCGGCAGTTGGGGCTCAGCAATCTGGCTGTCCTTGTGACACGGAGACGGACAATGGCCTTTTATTCAAGTCTCAACAACAAGTGAAGGGATTTAAAAATGACGTTTGAAGCAAATGGAAAACCGGGAACTATGATTGTTAAGCATCATAATAAAGAACTTTAGGAGGGTGACAGCGATGTGTGTCAGAGCCATCGGTTCCAAAGATGTCCCACACAGGGCTAGAAATTGGAGACATCTTACCTCTCCTGCACCGCCCCCTGGCCCCCACCAAGCTGAGGTGCCCTCACCTCCTCCTCACAGTGACTTGCAAAGCAGCCAGGACCTTTGGGCTCAGATATTTTCCTTTTTCTTAGGTCTCAGAGACCCAGACTCTTTCCAATGGGTAAAAGAAGAAAGGAACGCCCACAGCGCTTCCCTCAACAGGACAGAGGCTCTGCATCCCTTTTCGTATCTGTGCGCCTGGTAACTTCAAAGGGAGGCTACTTTGGATGTAGCTGGTCTGGCTTTTTGATTTTTTAAAATCATCAATTTCCCCTCCCTTCCCCCATTTAGAAATGCAATACATTGTCATTATGGAAAATATGAGCATTGCAGAACAGGAGAAAAAGAAGGAAATAAAATCACCTATAATCACTTCACTCAGGTACAGCCACTGTTAAACACACACACACACACACACACACACACATACACACACATTTCTTTCTTTTACCCATTTGAGATCATAAGGTACATGGTATTTTAACCTGCATACTAAACTCAAAAATACAGGGTGAACATTTATTCCATTTTATTTAATAATCTCCCATGAAAGCATACTATTCCAATTATGCATGTATTATGACTTATGTGACCCATCTCCCAGTGTGGGGCAGTGAGGCTGATTCTGTCTGTAGGGGTATACTAGAAACAATAATCTGATGCAGATCCTAAGCCAGAAATATTTGTGTAGAGAATAAATGGCTAGCAGTAGAGTTTCCAAGTCAAGAGAATGGTCCCCATTTCATTTTCAAAATGCCAAAATATAAGCGACCAGAGTCAACATAGGAGAGGACAGGGCCCTTGCATGAGGACTGACATCATCAAGCACCAGGGGACGAGGCCACCGGGGAGCCAAGGGAAGGCTGTCAAACAGGCTCCTGGCTTGGCTCCCTGTCTGCTGGGAGAGGAAGGTGCCCTGCCCAGGACACAAGCCTCTGATGGCCGTTCCTGGACAGCGAGAATGGGGTTTGTGACGTGGTGGTCAGGAAGCGTTCTTCTAACAAGATCTGTTTCTTTGGCACTTAACGATCAGCTGGAATATCAAATTAATGACGAAACATTTGTGGAATGAAATCCCACTCAGCAGCTCTGCAGCTATACTAAAGCCGACATCTGGATCAAAAAGACGGAGGCCCCTTGCCCGATTACACTCAGCGCCCGGTCCTCAAACCAAAGCTTCTTGGGCGGCAGTTTCCCTGCAATGTCCAGGGGTCAGCTAACTTGAATTAAGGGAAGTCACAGATGATGCTAAACCAATCAAGCAAAAGCACGAACAAAGAGACTTTCGGAGGATGCCAGTCACTTCTCAGTGATGCTCAGCCCACCCTCCATTCCCCAGAAGAAGACTTAGTATTTATCAATAAGATCAAAGATTGAATCCTGTCAGGTTACCCTTTTAGAGTGCTGTGAAACCCACGAGCCTCAGACTCAGCAAAACCCATGAGTTTCGGGCGGTTTCACATGTGCTTTCGCTTTCCCCCAAGTGGCTGGTGCAAGAATAAATTTCAGGGAATGCATGTTCCAGGGACTTGTTTTTGCTATCTTGCTGAGTGCAGTTCCTCCCAGTACCGTTTCAAATGTGCCGGCGAGGGTCCTGCTCTCATGCATTATTCAGCGGCTCCCATGATTATTTGGCTCAGAGGCGCCCTGCTTGGCGCGGCCTCGCTGGGATTTGGGCATGAGGACTATGCAAGGCTCTGCTCTGCAACGCTGTGGTTTATGCATGTGGGCATCCAGCTGAAGCCTGGAGCCGCCCCAGAGGGAGATAAGGCCCAATTCAGTCTCGCTGGCAGCTCTAATCCCAGCCCAGCAAAGCAGAACACGAGATAGTACACTCAGATTGTGTTATATCAGGCCATTCCCGTGCAGCTGGGCTCTCTCTTTAGCTAATTTCTCAGGCGCTGCTGTAGGGGGTGTGAGAATGACACGAGGCAGAGGCGATGAGGTGTCTCCATTGAATTGTTTCTGCACTGGCCAATTGGGAAAGGAAAAGAAGGGAATCAGGATATTTAAGAGCAAGGCATGTGCTTTGATATTTAGGTTTCTATCTGACAGCTTTGATTCAGATTTCCCTAAAACATTATAAAAACGGAAAAAAAAAAACCCATCTCTGCCTAGAATTTTTCATTTTCTTCCATAAAGGATTATTCTGTGTTAGGATCTTCCTAAGATTCTGCTATCAGGAATGGGCGATCAATTTTGCATATTTAACAAAATACCTAAGATCCCCATTGGATTCTGTGTCTTGGCAGTTCTTGAAGAAAGAGTGCCTTGGAGGCCATCCTCCTACCCCGGCTCGTGATGATTAAGGCATGAGCTAACTGAAAATATGGAACATTCCCTGTGAACCAAAAATGGATAGCAATGGAATGATAACAATGGCTAGCATGTGTTGCCCGAATACTATGTCCACCTACAGTTCTGAGTGCTGTCTTGCATTGACCAATTTAGTCATGCAAACGGCCTTTGGAGTGGGGCAAGCTTTTAGATGACGTTTGTAACTCCACAAAGTAATGCCAGTTTTGAGAGTCTCTTCCATCTTCTTGGAAGTGTCAGCTGCGGAGGTGCAATTTGTGACAATGCTGCCCTGGCTCAGGCTTTCTTGAACTCAAAGCTCCGGAAGCAGAAGTGAGCATGTCCAGGAAAGCGATTGGTGTTTCCCTGAGGGGAGGTGGCAGGGGATGAGAATGAGGCAGCGGTCTGTGGGGCAGGGGGACACAGGGCACCTGGCCCCTGTCAACCTCAAGAGTGTACGGGTGCAGATGGTCCTCTAGAGGTTCACTGTGTAGGAGGAGCCCTAGAAACAATTTCCCCGAGTGCAGCACACCCACAACTCTGCCTAACGAATAGATGCTGAGGAAAGGGTGTTAGACGCAATGGGGAATTAGTGCAGCTCCATTCCTTTTTAACACTCCCAAGGAATCCAGAACCAACAGCTGTAGGAACCTCAGGACAGTAAAGAGTGATGCAAGAGAATTCAGATAAAGCCAAAGCGCATGTGATGCCATAATTCTCTTTGAGCTTTAAAATAGGTCTTTTCGTGAACATAGGGCTACAAAGATTCAGAAATGTGTTCAAAGCAGGTTGCTGGATCCTGAAGTCGGCTGTTCCCATGCCTTTATTCAGGAAGAGAAGAGCCGAGGGAAATAAAAGTCAAACTACTCATTTGGACAGAGCACAAGCACATAATTTCAAATGTGTTGGACACTTCATTTTAAGGTACAGTGGAAAGAACACAGGTTTGGAAGTTAGAAAGATCTGGGTTTCAATTTCTGGTCTGTCTGCCATTTGATGTGACCGGGTTGGCTTCTACGATCCCCGGAAATCTCAGTTTCCTCATCTACACAGCAGGGTAGAGATGCTTTCTGCAGAGGGTTGTGGGAATTAGCGATGCAAGAGTGACGGTAAAGGGTCCACGGTGACCGATGCGCGGCAGGCCCTCAGCGTAAGTACACGCTCCCCACTTCCGCAGCTCTCCCTCCTCCCAGAATACCAGAGCCTGAGAAACTACCCAACGACAGTGCACTCTGAAATATTAAAACAGCTTTGTTAATAATAGAAAACAGCTGATGGTGCTTTTCTATTTGTGTACCATACTCACAGGGCTCAGAACTCTCTCCTCATCCATTACTGCACTTTATCCTCACAACAAGACTGTATCAGAGGAGGGATTTTACAGATGAGAGAATCCGCACTCAGAGATATAAAAGGATTTTCCCAAGGTCAAACAACTAAAGACTAACAGAGCTGGGACTTTTATTTTTTCCCCTCCTCAGCTACTAACTAGTTTATTTATTTGAAAATATTTGTTGATTATGTATTTGATGCCAAATGCTATGATAGATTCTTGAGATACGATGATAGATAAGACAGCCTGATCTCATGGAGCTGACCATGCAGTAATGTTTTGATGACGCCACACTGTCTTATTTTGTTCTAATGTAGTTAAGGGTTAGAAAGAAAGCAGGAGGTTAGCACATTATTCTAAGTTTGGAGATTTCTCTGGTTTGCATGTTATTCCCTCACTTTCTCTTTGAAACCCACCTGTAAAGGGGCACCTCAAAGAACTAGCCAGAAATGCCAGGATATGAAATACACCTTCGGGTGATATTTACAGTTGGCAGAAAAATCATTCTGAAATAATAAACACTTGTTTCTTCATAGGCAGTGTTGCAGCCTTCCGTCTGGAGGCACAGAGTGCCTCGTGGTCTCTGTTTTGGGGAATGTCACTGATGATCATTCATTAGAGGGCTGTGATGGTGACGTTCCAACTCAATCATTTCTTCCTCGTTTTAACTGCTATGCTTCTCTCACGAGAAACTTCCCCTTATCAACTATCTGGTACACCGAGGTACAGTTCCTACAGGCAAGGCAGATGAGTGCTTGACCCATTCTATTTCCTGGTTTTCAGAACAAGAGGTGGCTCTCCTAGAATCCTCCAAAGAGGCTATTTGTGGATGTTGTCTGTTTGTTGTCATATCACTGTCAGCTCATGACTCTAAACCTATTTAACAAATTTTAATACATTGCCGGCATGATCCTTACTGATGCTCAAATTATCTCATTGGGGGCCAATAGGAGCTTATTCAGGTGGACAGTAAATCCTTTTGATACAACCCCTGCAGCCATTCATGCATATTTTTAAAGGATCTTGCACATTGCAAAAGTTCCATATTCAAAAAGACTAAGAAAGATGGCGTTAGGACTTGCAATTTTCTATGATCCCTAAAGAACAGAGTGGTCGCCACTCAGCACGTGATCCTGGCCAGCGTTAGCTGGGTACCAGCCTCCTCTCTCCCTCGCTCCCAGGCTGTAGAGCTGCTGTGTGTGCTAATTACACCTGGGCATGCAAGGGAAATATGCCAGGTACCACCTCCCACTTTCGTCTGTTCTAGCTAGGCCTCAACAACGGTTTTCTCCTATTCTTTTTTTAAGTATATTTTATTGATTATACTATTACAGTTTTCCCAATTTTTCTCCTTTTATCTCCCCTCTGCCCTGTACCCCCCCAACCCGCCAGCATCCTCCCCCCCTCTTAGTTCATGTCCATGGGTTGTACATAAAAGTTCTTTGACTGCTCTGTTTCCTATACCATTTTTATCTTCTCCCTGTCTATTTTATGCCTACCAATTATGCTTCTTAGTCCCTGTACCTTTACCCCTCATTCTTCCCCTTCTTATTATATGAAATGTTAAAGGGACTTATCTAAGAAATAGAAGAAGATCAAAAACTATGAAGAGTAAAATGACAACAGACTCACAACTATCAACAACTGAATCTCCTATTATTTTTTTGTTGTTGTTCTTAAGCTCCCACATACCATTTTACTTCATGCAAGGAACAATAGGAGGGCTAAGGATTCATTGGTGACTAGATTCCAATGTCACACCACACACTATTTCAGGAGAATGCAAATGAGGCCGAAAGTCACACAGAGCCTTAATCAGGTCCTCTCCAAAATCCACTTATTCATGATAATAGCACGAGTTCCTCCCAGAAGCCCCGCTCCCCACGCGGACCCTCAGTGGGATCGTGCGCTGCTGTGGGCTCTGAAACCCTGCTGCAATTCTGCCTAATTAATAAAGCAATGACAGAAATTTAGAAAAATATATGCACGGTAATTTAAATCTCTCTGAAAAAAAATATAAATCAATTCGTTCTGTCTCAACTTGGCCTTGGGCGCTCCCTTCATCAATTCAAGTGTGGAGCCCAGTCACTTTCAGTCACAAATATTTTTCTTCTGGCATAATTGAAGCATCAGAGAGGTAATAACTTCCAACATTCATTTCGTAGAGATTTAAAAACACTCAAATGAGGATGATTGTTTTCCCCTCTCCTCTGCTATATGTAAATCTGAGAAAATCATCTTTAACATGTTCAAAATAAATGGAGCCTGGGGCTGCTAGAGGTGGCTTTTGCCTTCATGGGGTCAAATCATAGATTAAAAAGAAGGGGAGTCCTCCCTTAAAAAGTAGAATAATGCAACCTTAATTCCCTTGCTTTGTGACCTTCCCGAAATGTGCCCCTCCAGATTTGTTATTTCTCTTGATGATAAGAATCTGAGTTTAATTATCAGAAAAAAAAATAAGTAGTCTGTCCTTTAAAAATTGGCACTAGCTACCATCTCTGAGTCATCCATTGAAATTACATGAAATATGCAGATGCTAATATAAAATGAAAAATAATTCAAAAACCAGAAAACAAGCAACCTAAAAGAGAGAGAGAGGTGGAGGGAAAAAAAGCAGTTAAAAGCTTTTTATCACTTTTCAGTTTGGATTTATTATAGCCACAAGGGGGCTCTCAAATCTTTCCAAACACCAGGTAAGTGCTGAGAGCTGTTTTTCTAGTAATTAATTTCCGCAAATCAGTATTACCTATATTGCCTATTAATGTACATTACAGAGACAAGCTACAGACTTCAGACACTTTACACTCAAGTTAAAGAGAGATTTCCTATAAAAATTCTAGGAGCCCTCAGTGATTGTAAGTCAAAACGAAAATGAGTTGCACCTGTGATTTCCTGCGTCTGCTCTAGCATAAAAAATCCTAACACTGCAAATTTCGTCAAAGGTTAAAGCTGAATTTGAAGCACTGTGCATATAACGGAATACATTGACCTCCGATGGATTTTAAAGGCTGTCCGCCTCCCTCCTGCCACATCAGGCACCCCCAAACCGCCTTGGAGGCTGATGTGCAAAAGTTGAAATGCAGTGACCCTCCCCTGGGGCCTGAGAAGGTGCTGGCGCAGTTAGTCCTAGGGGTTTTCGACTCCTGCTGAGGGCTTGGTGGCATTCACAGCCTACATTACAAAAGATACTCGGGAAGAAAGAGGGGATTTTCATTCTCTGTTCAAGCCAGAAGATAGGAGCAGAATCTAGTACAAGGCTTGGGTAGAATGGAAGGTTTCAGCAATAAATGGACTGCAAATGCAGTATTCTCCAAAGCATTGACTGGAGAGAGAATATCATCCAGCACCCCTAGAACGTGGAAAGTAAGGGAACGGAAGTGCTCCAAAAACACTCCATCAGGTCAGGGAAAATACCAAAATCGCCTTTGTACAAACTCAGAGTGCACCTCTGGGCTGGGATATGGAATGACTGTTGGATGACCACCGTTTCTGTAGCGGGAAGTGCTCCCAAAGAAAGGTAAGGACTGGTAACAGTTCTGCCACAGGGCATTTGGGGGTGTGGTCTTTCTCCCTTTGGTCAGCTTGCTCCCCTAGAACTTCACACCAGGAGCAATGGCAAGGGCAGGGAAGAGATGCTGACTTGAGTAGCACAATTGTCCCTCCTGACCCGAGTTCCCCACATCAGGCTTCACTGTCACTGCTTCCTTGAAATTAAGAATTGTCATAGAGTAAACCCCAGCTCTGAAAGCCCAGTGTTCTACCCCTGGGCTCTATCTATCTAGAAAAAAATTCATGATAGAGAGTAAAAAAATACAAAAAACCACCAAAAATAAATAATAAAAGTTAAAATAGAATGTTCCCTGAGGCTGAAAACCATGAATGTTCAAATTGAAAAGGCCTGTGGGATTCGAGAGGTGTGAATAAAATTTTAGAACCCCAAAGATAAAGAGATCTAAAAATCTTTTTTGGGGGAAGGACCTAAAAAGAGTTTGAACACATGAAATAAGAGTCACATTGCCAACTATTATCTTATCAGAGCTCTGAACACTAGAAACATTGGATCGAACTTCAAAACTTCCAAGGGAAAGGGATTTTAAACAATTGAATTTTCAACCTAGTCAAATTATCGATCAAATGTAAGCATAAAATAAAAAACATGGACGCGCTCAGAAAATTTATTTCCTCTACACTCTGTGGAAAAAGGAAATTGCATTTGAGAAAACATCCCAGCATCCGTAAAAAGAAATCCCAGAGAAGAGACGTGGGATCCGAGACACCGGTATTAACGATCTGCAAGGGAAAGATTTATAAGGATGAAAACTCAGACATCTCCAAAAACGTGTGAGAGAAAGTGGTTCACCTTCAACAAGTACCAGAATTCGTAGGTTGGATATTTTAGATACAAGAGGCATAGAATTCTTACCTTCATAAGATAAAAGACAAGTAGCAATCCCAAGAAAAACAAAAAGCTGAAAGGGAAAGTCACAAGCACATGCGAAACAAACTAAGCCCTGGCAATATTTTAGGGGATTTGTAATGAGATGTAAGAAAGGAGACTCCAGGTGACTTTGGTGTGAGTTGGAAGAACCAGTGAACGTATCCTTTTTGTTTGTTTGTTCGTTTTTGTGAGTCCAATCACACCACTTGTGAATATTTACCCGGCCACATGTTGTATGTTGTTTAATGGGCTTTTTATTTCTCCGTTTTCAGAATCAAACTGTAGCACAAGCTCAGAAGCCTGTGTTCCGTGGAAGGCCAGAATGCAAATATTCACGAAAGCCTTACAGAACGAAGGGAAGGCCAACAGGTGTTGAGGATTGGGGTGAATTGAGGACACAGAAAGAAGTAAACGTGTATTAATTTTCTCACTGTCTCCAGGGGAGAGTCAAGACATCTCTGGGTGTCAGAGAAAGAGATAAAGCTCTTATTCATGAAGTAGAAATCTACGTTGAGCTCCTACCTAGCAGAGGCAGAAGTAAAAGCAGCACACCAGGAAAGACACTGTGGTCCAGGGGTTGTATTCCTTCATGGACAGTGGCAGTATCAGCAACAGAGCATTTGGGTGGGGAGATCTTTCTCAAGAAGGACAGGGGCACGTTGATGCCTTTTAGCATCCTTCCATTTGGTCCAAACTACATTACACGGGACGGATTCCCCTGAAGTTGGATATGGAGGTCACGCCATACCCTTTTTCTGTGTGTTTAATATTCTCTTCCCTATTTTTTGCCTTTATTCTTTATTGTCAGATCCTAGGATAGCTGTAGGGTATGTAAACCCTGCACTTGTGCTACCTTCTGGAAGTTGATTGCAAAATTTATCTTGATAGCCAATGAGCCTCAGAAGCAAGGGCTTAATATCTCATTCCTCCCCCAGGCCAGAAGTCTGATTAGAGGGCAGGCAGACCTGATCTCCCAGGCACTGTAATAAGAAAAGAGGAACAGAAGCAAACAGGCCCCCTGATTGCCTGATTCCTAAGAAACTAATGGCAGGAAGCTGATAACTCCATACCAGACTCCTTCAAGTTCAAATCCACAAGAGTCATGGAAAATATGAAACCTCCCAGAAAATCCTATAGCAGGTATCAAAGATGTATATCAGCACTGTCCGACAGCACTTAGAGGTGTGTGTGTGTGTGTGTGTGTGTGTGTGTGTGTGTGTGTTTCACTTTTCAACGCAAAGATAATTCCTCATATTCAGGAGAAAAGACACTAAGTATGATACTGTGATTTATAAAAAGCAATGTATAGTCGGTTGTCATCCAATTTCTGGCCCAGAGTCCCTAAAAACTTGGAATTTCCTAAGTGATGAGAGCCAAGAGTTGTTTTTTGTTATGTTAATGAACTGCATTTCAGAAAGCCTCTAGTAATTTAAGGATGGGAGCCAGTTGCTGGGACATCCAACTAGGTGTGAGAGGGTTGAAACTTTCAGTTCCTCTGCCCCCATAACCCCAGACCTCTGGAGAGGGGAGACGGCTCTTAGACTGAGTTCAATAGCCAATGATTTAATCAATCATGCCTACGAAATGAAGTGTCCATAAAAATCCAAAACGAAGGGGTTTGGAGAGGACGGGGTACGGAAAATGACATGGAGCTTCCTTGCTCTCTCTCCGAGTGCACCACGGTCCCCACATCGCCATGTGTTCACCAACCAAGTGTCTCCCTGTGCTAGCAGGAGGAACAAAAGGTTGAAAGGTACTTCCAGAGTCAACTTTAGAATTCTTCTCAGGAGAACTGCTTTTGCTTAGTGGCCTCCCTCCACTGGTATGTGTGTTTATACGGAAGCTCTATGCTTAGCACGAAGAGGCAGGGGCCAGATAAACCAAGACCTCAGGTACTTTCTAGAAGAAGCTAACTTGATTTGGTGGGTGGGGGGGAGCAGAAGTGGGAAGAAAAATGATTTCGAGAAAGAGAAAGGGAACGATGGGTCAATCATTGTGGTGGAGGCATGCGGGGAAATACTGGCCAGCAAGAAATTTCTAGTGACAAAGTGGTTGAAAGATTTGAAGGACACGGATGACTAACGTTAACTTTTAAATTGCTCTCTGTCATGGAAGCCCTCTTTGCAACTCCAAACCATCAGTAGAGTCTGTTTTGCAAACCAATCTTGTGTGGGTGGTAGATTGGGGATATCAAGGGAAAGAGGCAGGATTCATTAGCTGGACCAGCGTAGGCATAGAACTGAATTGAGGCTGTCTGAGCCAAAGGTGACCTTGAAATGATATGAAGTCCTCACAATTCATGGAAAATCGGAGGGCCATATGTGCTCCTGTCCACCAGGCCCTGATTCCAACTCTGTCACCTCAGCCCACTCCTTAGGCCCCAGCCCCACCACCCAAAACCATGCACCCTCGGGCCAAGATGCCACCATTCGATACCCAAGTGCTCTGTGCATACTCTTTCTGATCTAATAGAAATTGAATTTGCTAGTTTGGCTGTGACTTGGGCTTGAGACCCAGATATTAATGGTTCTTTCACGCTTCCCTCTTCAATTTCAAGCCTTAACATCCTTCATATTTTAAACAAGGCTTTCTTTTGGTAGCAAAAGACTAAATTAAACTGGTACGTACAAATGGTTATTTATCATATGCGTTCAGCTTTCTAATTTGTTTTTAATGAGGTCCTCTATTCATATGTTACTTATTCACAGATTCCTTCGATGCATACTTGCACACCTACTACGTTGCAGCCACTGGATATTCTATGAAGTAATTCCATCTTTTTGTACATCAACATAAACGCATTTGCTTCCCAATATAGAAGAGGTTAGATTATATTAAGCTTTTCTTTGACATTCTTTTCACAAATAACTGTGCTGTTTATATTTGCATAGAGCTAAGGCATTTATTGAACATTTTCCAAAGATTCTTAGACGCTCCAGCCAAGTGGGTAACAAAGAATTGCTATTCTGATTCAAAGATGATTTAGGAACTGGGCCCAATTCATATGAGACATAGAAAGTCCTTTAAAAACAGGACCATTTCTTCCCGGTCCTCTCTGCCAGAGCAGCACAGGCCAGGAGCTCCTGGGGGGAAGGGGCTTATCCTTTCCCAGCTCACGTGCTGAACGGAAATTTCCTTTGCTGCCCCGAGGTAGCTAACAAGAATGGCTTTTCATTTCTGCTGTTGGTTTTTACACCAGTCACAAGGTTCATTTTACTTCATTAACAAGAAAAAGATTCACACTCTCTAGGGCCTGCTGCTCCTTCATACAGAACACTGTTTCCTTATCAGTTGTCCTAAACAGACCCAGCGCCTTGGGAGGTCCCTAGAGAACTTGTTTTTGGATGACCCCTATTATTAGCACTTAGCGTATTGTTTGCAGCACAGAGGCCTATAATTAAGCTGTAGAAACACTCGAATAGTAATTTCTTATTTTTGACTAACACAAGTAATGCAAAAATTACCTAAGCTCTTCAGCTACATTTTCTGTTGGTTTGTTTTTTTGTGGTTCGTGGGCAGGCAAAGGCAAAGGACGCTGCTTCACCCCAAAACACGCACCCAAGCTCTATGTTGGAAGCAAATTCCCCAAACTCAGGGCAAGTCATATTTTCCCTCTCTTTCAACTTAACACCTAATCCATTTTTAACATTGTCTTAAGATTTGCTCATTAGACAGAATCCAAGCTTTGACACCACTTGCCTGAACAAATTATTTAACCTTTCTAAGCTTTACCTTCCTTGTGTCTAGATGGTGATAAAAATAGCAACAACCTCAAAGGATTTCCTTGTAAGGATTCGATGAGACACGTATGGAAAAATCTTAGCACAGAGCTCATCACACAGAAAGCATTAAATAAAGGTCAGCTATTCTCATCATTCGCAAAGTTTGGATGATAATAATAATGATAAATAGCAACCTAAACAAATACCTTTTATGGAGCACTTCTGATGGGCACAGCAAGGAGGAAATAGGTCTGCTTCCTCTCTTCCACCTTTGTCTCCCTGCCCTCCCTGAAGGTAAGAGAAGGGATTTCTAATAATATTGGTTAGATTCTGGAACATGATGGAGACACAACTTCCTGACACACTTTCAAAAAAAAGCCACAGGGTAGATCACCCGGACTTGCTTCTCTCATGTTGGGGAACCAGGATGCCTCACCTTGGCTGGATCTACACCACTTTCACCAACTTGGCTTTCACCCGAATTCAATCTTGCTGGGTAGTGGATGCATTCTCAGCCTTTAGTTAAGAGTAAGTTTGGCCCTGGCCTCCCTGGCTCGGTTTGTGTGTCATCCTGTACCCGAAAGGCTATGGGTTTGACTGCTGGGAGGAGCACATGCCTGGGTTACAGGTTTGGTCTCTAGTCTGGGCACCTACAATCCTTGGCCTGGGCGTGTCCCAGCGCATTCAGAAGGCAGCCAATCAATGCTGTCTTACATTGATGTTCCTCTCTCTCTTCCTCTCTTTGTAAAAAGCAATGAAAAAATGTCCTCGGGTGAGGATAGGGAAAAAAAAAAGAGGAACTTGGACTTGTATTTGGCCATTCTTCCTTGTCAGTAACCCAGGCGTGGCATTCATGTGTGCTGGCCATATACCATCGTAAGACTCCCGAGATCTCACTCCCAGTCCCCGGCCCCAGGAACTGTGCCAAGCTCTATGGAAACATAACCTCAGGTAAGCTCCGCAGTCTGCAGAGAGCAAGGTATCATTATCTTCAACTCTCGAAGGACCAAGCCAGGTCTGGAGAGGTTACATCCCCTGTCTCAAAACTAATAAGTCTTAGAGTCAGCAGGTAAATCCAGGTCTGTCCGACTGCAAAGCCAGTGTCTGTAAGTCTTACACAGCTCTGCCTCCTATGTGCTAGGAATTCTAATAAGTACCAGAAATACCCAGATAATTAAAACACAGCCATGCCTTCACAGAGCTTGTGGTTGCATCTGGACCTCAGAGTCAAAGCAAAGTCTTTGCAGGTTCAGTCTTCACATGCGCCCTGCGCTCCTTCTCAAGGTGCAGGTCCCTAGCCGCCTTGTTCATCTGGGCTGCTGCAACAAAAATATCATAAACAACAAGAATTTATTTCTTACAGTTCTGGAGGCTGCAAAACCCAAGATCAAGGTGAAGGTAGATTTGGCATCTGGTGAAGACCACTTTCTGGTTCATAGACAACTGCCTCCTTGCTATGCCTTCGTAGGATAAAAGGAGAGTGAGAGCTCTCTCTTTCTAAGGGCACTAATCCCATTCATGAGGACTCCACCCTGAAGGCCCAGTCACCTCCCAAAGGCCCCCATCCTCATACCCTCACAGTGAGGGACAGAATTCCAACCCATGAATTTGGGAGAGGGAGAGAAGCATTTAATCCATGATACTCCCTCACCCCATGCAGGCTGGATCTGAATCCCTCTGAGACAAACCTGAGGATTCTGAAAACATGTGTCCAGGTGATCCTTTAAAGTAATTAAAAATTGAAAACTACTAAGTTTTAAATTTAAAACTAAAAGGCAAGACAATAAGAATAGTATTTTCTTAAGAAATCTCTCAAAAACTTCAATTCATAAGGGTGTTCGTTGTGCCAAACATATCTTTCTAAATTCTTAGCCAGAATATTTTCTGGGGTTGCTTAAATCCACCAAACATAATTCTTAGTTAGGAAGAATCATGTTAGCATTGGATTGCAATAAAACTTTTATTACTAGGCTTCACTTTTAAAAAAAGAGGACATTATTACAGAGCTAACAAGAACCATTACTCAAACATGATGAATGTGGAATCAGAGGTCCAAGTCTTTCTTCCTTGGGTCTCGAATATTAAACCAATAGCTCAAATAGTTAGAGGTGAATCTATAAATTCTCCCCTGATTAGCATGTAATTTGTTTGGGGATTTTTGTTGTGGTGGTTGTTCTTTTTTCAAAGGAGAGTAAAACTCTCCTTTTTTTAAAGCGGAGTTTTAAGAAAACTTCTCTTCCCACATCCTATCTGTATCCTGCCGTAGCCCAACTGGGCTCCCTCTTCGAATTCCCATGGACCACTGCTTTCAGATGAACCATCAGATTAAGTTCTCACATCCAGCCTTTACTCAAGACCAGTAATAGGCTCCTGAAAGAAGTTCCCGCTTCTTACTCCGACATGCAAAATTCTCTGCAGTGCACGCTTCCTCGTCTTTTTTAGACTTGACTTCCTTTCAAAAGCAAACTTTTTCAGGGAGTTGACCTACTTAAGAGTCTGCCTTCTCATACCTGTGCTTCCTCCTTTGCCTTTGCTCCTACAGCTGCTGAATCCATAGGAATAGGCTGGGTGGTCCACGGTCACCAAACAGCCCCTCACTCTCAGGAGCTGAAAACCAGACAGGCTGACTTTGAGGGCTAGTCCCTCGTCTATGGTGAGGTAGCATGGAGCTGGCCTCATCGTACACACGACAGCGTCGGCGGAAGGAGTAGCCATTGTGAATATTGCCGGTCGCCATACCAGACGTAAAGAGAGCTGGGCAAGCCTCAGATGGGCCATTAAATGCTTTGACCTGGATGTGACACGTGTCACTTTGGCTCTCTGCTCATTCATCACAACGAGTCCCATGGTGCCACCCAACCGCAATGGAGTCAGGATGCACAATCTCACTAGTGCCTCAGATGGGAAAAAAATACGGATAACAGTGTCCATGACTAGCAAAAGTCTTGTTTTAAATCCTATCATGACTAAAGGTGGAGCCCAAATATCTCCTTTGCTGCTTTTCCCACAGAGCCTCGCTCGATGACAGTGGTGTCTTCTTCCTCCTTTACTTTTTGTTCTGGTTACATGGCACTGTGATATCTCAGCAGATTTCAAGTTATTATTTCGTATACATCTGGCTTGTCTCCCCTGAGACCAGAAACTGTGTCGTTTGGAAATCATTCACTTGATCTACCACAATTAAGAACACATAATAGCGTAGGTGTTCAATAGCGTATCTAAGCATTGATTACGTTTCTAAATCACATTGAAAATATGGCTTCTATCACACTCTCGTTTTGTACCACTGTACACTGGGGCTTCGAATTCCTTGTTTATCCACTTTGATTCTCACAATAATCCTCCCACATATTATTTCCTTTTGTGTTGGTTTTATCCAGAGCTTATATTTTATCAAACACTTGTTGGATATAATTTTAATGTTTTACCTATACACCCATCCCTATGTGTTTGCCTCCCAAACACATAGGACAGTGCCTTACAAGTGATAAGGACCTGATAAATATCTGTTAGATAATTTATTCTATGTTCAAAATGACCATAAAAGAAAAGTATCCACATTTTAGGGATAAGGAAATTGATGGAAGCTTAGGGGCATCTTGCAAACAATGCAGTATAATATTCCTACACAAAATAAAACTTCTTTTACTAAACCTGTTAAAAGGATATTATTTTGATTTAGGACAGAATTGATACTTTTAAAACTTTTAGGTTATTATTCTACCTGGGTTCTTGATGGCAACCAAGAGAAGCCAAGTCCAGGTAACTTAGGCCGACAAGGAATGGTGTTGGGAAGGAGGTGAAGGAGACTGTGCAGAAATGGTGAACTGAATAAAGAAAGGAAGAGCGGGATCTAAGGGAGGCAAGGCCCTGCTGCAGTCCCAGGGCAGGGTGTGTGCTGAGGAAGCCGCCCCTGGTGTGTCCTCTCCACTCGCCCCTGGCTCTATGGCTGTGGAACTCTACACCCTGACTGTGACTCTGTTTTCAACTCTTCTTACAACTATGAACCACTTCTGCAAGAATCAACAGGCTGGTACCCTCCTGATAGAGCCTCCTCACGTGTCTGTATCACTGATGCCCATTTTTTCAAGATGGGGTTCTGCCTCTATCTCACCTTGGTAACCCCCAAATAAGAAGAGTAGTAAATGGACCAAATGGCAAATTTCCAATACAGTTACATGTGGCTAATCAGATCCCATAAGCCAGACCGGCATTGTTGACCTCAAACTATGATTAATTAGCACTTTTAACAGACATGGAAATGTAGAAAGTGCTTCCACATAAATGATCCTTCAGGGTAGGTATAATTGCTCTTTTCAGTTCACACTGAGAAAACCAAGTCTTAGGTTGGTCATTGACTAGAAGAACAACAACACAGAGGAAGTCAGTGAAGGTGGAGCTTACACTTACGGTCATTTTACCACATAATACATTTCCATCTATGTTGCAATTCAGGGAAGATAAAATGTTGATTTATGAAAGATAGAAACATGTTTTCTTTAGTTAGAACACGGCTTCACAACTTCTTTCCTCTAATTGCACACGTGAAAATATGATCATTATTGGACATATTTCTGGGGTCAATGAACGAGGCTGCTCAGGTGACTCCAACTCCATATAAATCCACACCCTATCAGGCTCCACAGCAAGCTGAGGGCATCAATAATTTAGAGCATCCTATGTGGGAAGATCTGATTTTAAAAAATAGCTATATGGAAACAATTTTAAAAAGTACTTTCTAACCATTGTTCTGGGGAAAATATCAACGGATGCAGCCTGTGACCAGGGAAAACTTCCCCAACACTGTATTTCATGCCTGCTAACGGATCAAACTGGGTCATATGGGCAGAGAGGGACAGGTCTACACATTTGAAGAGTTCAGATTTTATAGGAGAGACAAAAGAGTTAACAGAAACTTGGTGTGCAGTGTGCTGTGGCCACAAGTCAAGAGGTGCTGGCGGCCACCAGGAGCTGGAGGAAGGAAGAACAGACTCTCCCCTAGGGCCTCTGGAGGGTGCTCCTCCCTGCTGACACCTCGACTGAGGCCCATGGACACTGATCTCACACTTCTGGCCCCCAGATCTGCGAGAGAATGCACTGCTGTTGTTTTAAGCTGCTAAGTATGCGGTCACTTGTTGCGGCTTGAGCATAGTGTTTCATTGTCAATTTGGGAGTGCCGTTGCTCAGAATCTCTGTCTCTGCACGGCCCCAGGTTAGAATTCCCCAAAGTGGCGTTACGTGAGATGGGGAGGTGAAAGCGTGGCAGCAGCTGTTACACTGTAAAGGTCGTCATCCGATAGAAGCTAAGACACGTGCAGAGGTGTAGGCGGGCCTCCTCTGAGCTCCCTGCTTGCCCTCTCTGCATCCGCGTCTCATTCCCGACTGCTGGCCTTGCTGACTCACCACGCCTCCAGACCCACACTAGACCCTGTGCTGTGAACTCCCAGAGCCAACAAGACATGAGTACTCAAGAGCCATGCATAGGCTTCTACAGCAGTGACCTCATGGCCCTGCTGTGGCAGCGGCACAGGCCTGTCTTCAAGATCTCCACAAGCGTTTCAAGTCATCCATCCGTGCCAGATCTGGTCGGTGATTTTTTTCTTTTCTTCTTTTTTTAAGATTGTATTTATTTTTAGAGAAAGGGGAAGGGAGGGAGCAAGAGAGAGAGAGAGAGAGAGAGAGAAACATCAATGTGAGGGAGAAACATTGACTGGTCGCCTCTCGTATGGGCCCTAACTAGGGACCATACACGCAACCCAGGCACGTGCCCCAGGCGGGAATGCCACCAGCAACCTTTCAGTTTGTGGGACAATGCCCAGTCAACTGAGCCACACCAGTCAGGGCAGCGATTTCTTTTCTGATTTTGAAAATCTTCTTTTCAGAGCTTTACATTCCAAGTTCCTCCCACAATTGTGAAAGGTCTTATTTGTACAGTAAACTTCTTAATAGGCATAGTGGTTTTGCTTTCCTGATTGGATCTTGACCGATCCACAGATGGTGAGCTGATCTAGGCCTTAGCCAAATGCACCTGGAAGCAGAGGAAGGCTATGAGCAAAGGCAGGACAGGAGGGAGCTGGGGACGCAGACTGTCGTGACTGCACTTGGTGGTTGAGAGGAGAGAGAGATGGGATAGGATGACTCTTAGGTTTCTGGCTTGAGGTTGCATGTGGGGTGGGAGGTGCACATTAGTTTCCTAACGTTGCCAACACATTTGTTTCCTAAGGTTGCCATGACAAGGTACAACAGAGAATCTCAAACAACTGAAATGTACTGTGTCACAATTCTGGAGGTCAGAAGTCTGAGATCGAGATGTCAGCAGCCCCATGCTCCCCCACTGGAGGGGCTCGGAGATGATCTGTCCCAGGCCTGTGCCCCAGCTTCTGATGGTTTGCTGGCCATCATTGGTGTTTCTTGATATGTAGACACATCACTTGGATTTCTGTGTCCAGTTCACAAGGCATTTCCCCTGTGCACATGTCTTGGTGTGATCTCCTAGGCTTTATTTCAACTGCTTACCTAATTGTCAATATCTATTGATATTAGTAGATCATATGCTCAGTGATGAGAGGGGCTGGCTCTATTTTGTTTCCATTATGCCTCTAATACCTGGCCCTTCTCAAACTTCTGTGGCCACATGAATATACCAGTTCATTGAACTTTGATTATTCATTATCCTGGGGCTTGGAAACATTTCAGAATTGTTTTATGAAGAGCAGTTTGGTTCTGCCCATAGACATTCTATGGAAGAATTTACAGGGACTTGTTTGCCTATGTGTCCTCATTAGCCTCCACATTAAAGAAGTGGAATCAAGCTGGATTTAACATGGGATATAGACATCTGCAATGCCGGGTATTTGTCAGGGGCTTAAATACTTAATGAAATCTCTGAAAGAGAACCTGTGGAGCATTCCTTTGAGGCTAAAACCACACATGCCTCTAGATACACTAAAATATATCATCTGGTTAAGCTGAAGCCTTAGAATCCTGCACACCTGGAACAACGCTGTAGAGCTTCCTATGGAAGACCTTTAACAAAGTCCATTTGGATGTAAATAACATTGTAACAACTCTGTAGAATTTCCAATGCTGTCTAACTCAATTAGATTCACCATGACAATTTTTTGAGGGTGTTCGTCCCTGCATTGCATTGTGACCTCTTATTGGTGACCCATGAAACAGTATCACATTTCATATTCTAGTTCTTATGGAAAATGTTTATTTTTATCATATTAGATCTTCCTCTCTTAACCTAAATAATGAGCACAGTAACTATCTCCACCACAGAGTTCGAGGCAAGATGAAATGGAATAATACCAACAAGATGCTTACTTAGCACAATGCTTGGCACATAGTAAGCAGTTAATAAGTATTGACAATTTGTCACCATCGTCACTGTCATCATCATCGTCACCATCATATCATATTACCTGCTTCTGCATTTATGATTGGAAAACCCCAACGCACGTGCTCGACCTCTTCTAGCAACTAAAATTACTTTGTGGGCGAAATGACCTCACCTGCATCTTAATTTTTCACACTCTTACTCTTGCCTTGAACCAGTTTCCCCGCTTACATATTTCTGAGGACATTTGTATTTCTGCCTTGAGATGCTTGCTTCCAACATCTGCAGAACAAAGTGAGGGATGAATAGCCACGCCCGCACCGGCATTTGTTTGCAAAGGGCCAATACGAATCACAGGGAGGTAGGATGAGACACTCAAAGAGACAAAGCGGGAGAGACCCCCAAGTTCTGAGTCTCCACCTGAAGCCTTGTTTTCTCTAGGCCACCGAAGCTTCCCTTTCTCCAAATTTCTACGCCCTCCCTTTAATGAGTTTGGGGTGGGTTTTACCACATCTCATGCTACTTATTGTTGAAATGAAAGCTTATCTTCTTATTTGGCACAAATAACTGCGTGGAGGGAAGGAAGGGCCCTGGGTGAACAGATCACAATAGCTGGAGGGGAGGAAGGGCTGCCTGGGGACGCTATGGACTACCAGGGTGACCTAAATAGCGCACAGGGACCTGATAGAAGCAGGGGTTTTAATACTACTTTTCAAGGAAGAAAAAGATGATTTCTCTTTATTCCCAAAAGTAGCTGTGATGAGTCTGTGGGGTTACGAACAGGGAACAGCCAGACACAGAGGCCTTGAGAATGTATGGCTCTGCATGTATAACCAACACAAGGCCATAAATACATTTGTGAGCCTCAGGCTGTACCCTTGAACACTCAAGGCACCCCCTGCCTCCCTATCTATGCCCTATAACCTCCGAAGCCACATAAATGAATTTTGGGGCTGCCACCTGCCCATTTCTCTACAGAGACTGGCTTTTCTCTGCTCCGACCACTGTAGTTGCGTATCTTTCCCCACCACTACCATCTGTACCTCTGGCTTTGCACTCACATGGTCCCCATTTGCATTTGACTCCCAAACCCGTGCCTTGGCACAAGAGAAGTGGAAAGCCCACAAGGAATGCTTCTGCCAGCAACTGCTCCACTGCTCAGCCTTCAGGTATATGTGTCGCCGTGTTCGGTGCTACCCCTGGAGCCCTGCCCAGGTTCCCAGGATAGCCCAGCAGGGATGGCCGGCCTCCTGCTGAACTCTGAGGTAGAGGTGGGTCCTCAATACTCTCCTGCTACTGCCTGCTAAGAGGGGGGGCCCAGTTCACTGGCGCAGTCCGCCTGGTTCTGGAGGACAGCAGCCGTGCTAGGAACGTCCTTCATGTACGTTCTCACCCACCCCAACACCCACTCTCTCCATCGGGAAGCATGTCCCACATGGCTTCATAAGGGCCCACTGAAGCAGATTGGAGAACAGAAACAGAATCAAGATGCTCCTTTCTTGCCGTCAAAGACTCCAGTTGCTATAATTACCCTTTCCTCGCACAAAACTTCTTGCCTACCCACTCTTGGTATTTAACTTAAAGCTATAAACAAACAAACAAACAAACTCTGGCAAGATTTCAAATTTGAATGTAGGCCGTTTGATAGAAAAATATTGCGTTCCAATTTTGGCTTTAATTCAGTCTCCTTTTGGTCTTCAAAGAGAAAAACAAAACCCAACACATTTTCTCATCAATTTGTGCAAAGTCATTCTCACCTGCCCCTCTCGGGACAGTGAGGATTAATGGCTTCTATTTCCTAACAATACCCAGTCTCTCCCTGGTAGTGACTTAGGGATATGGACCCATTAGCTGCAAATGTGACTCCAGTGGCCTTGAAGGATTAATATACCTTGCAAACACCTTCACTGACTGGGACAAATCTGGTGGAATGAGTTACTGGGCTAATTAGTTAATCGTCAACTATGAGAAGTCTTGTTATTTTGCACTTTGTTAAATACAGGAGGATTAACAAGCCCAGGGAGTAAATGCCAAGAGGGTTTGAAAGAGGTGGGATGATTCTGACACACCACCTTGGCTCCTGTCAACAAACTCTTGTCCAACTCTCACTAGGGGGGTGAGGGGATGATGCCATTCATTATATCCCAAGGGTACTTCCAGCAACCAGAACAGGTGGAAAGAGATGAAAATCTACCATGTAAAAGTCTTTCCCACGTGAGAATGCCTGTCCTAAAGTAAAATACTGAGTCAGGGTGGTAGAAGGACCATCAGTTTCTGTGTCATTGAGTGAGAGGGAGACTATGCAGTGAAGTTCGATCTGGTGGATACACAGAGTGATGAAGTACTTTATAGCGAGGCTTTACAATGCCATTTGCAAATATGGTTTGTGTTAGAGCCAGTGAAAGAGCATGGGGAGAGGATTTGAAAATATGAATATTCTATAAGTAAAAATGAGGTGAGACCAGCACAGGGCGTCTGAGTCACGGATAGTATTAACAAGAGGGAGATCTTGGAAGATGTTCAAATTGTTAGCTGTGATCAGAGATCATACAGCTCAGACAACGTGTTTCTAAGGAGAGAACTTTAAAGTTATGCAGGCCTCTGGAAGATTTGGGAATGTGTTCAATCCCTTAGCCTACCAGTACATTTTGAAAAATTGGAAATCCCACACAGAACAGTCACAGACCAAATGATAGATAAGTAAGCATTCCTGGTACCCCAGAAAGTATGTTTTATTTAAGACTCTTGCCAACAAAGTAGATCATTAGAATTTTGGAAAAAAAAGGATGTATGAAGAACAGCTGAAAAGTTCTTCTTAACAAAGTGAGGTTTTGTTAAAAGGGAAAATGACTTCAAAATGGAACATACACAAACACAAATGTGTAGTCACAGATATTGTGCCTAATACATTCCTTGAAAGATAAAGTAGACCTTCTTGGTTATCTACACAATAGTTATCTTTTTCACATGGGGTCCAAACCCTGATTTTCTTCTGGTTTCCAACCCTCTCTCTTTCCCCATGAATCAGGTAGATCTTGGTACATCAAAGCCATTAGAGAGGGTCGCTTTGCTGCCAAGGTGGGTAGCTTACGGGCAAGTAGCCAGTTTTGTTCATGAGGTGTGAGAGGATGCCTCCTGGAGGCTTCTGAAAGTTTTCCTTCCTGATAAGTTTCCTAAGTTGGAAGTGTCTCCTTCAGCAATGCTGGGTGGTGCTGCACTTTGGTGTGCCTCTATGCCTATGTCAGCCATCTTGCAGTGATAAGGAGAAAGAGCTTGAGATGAAGCCAACACAGAGGACAGCAAAGCAGAGAACTGGAAGGACCTTGGGTCCTTAAGACTTTCTTGGGCTGCTGATCTTACTGTGACAGAACTCTGGAGCTCCTTTAAGTTGAGAAGATACATCTCATTTTTTTCCCCAGTTGAATGAAGTTCTCTGTTGCTTGCAGCAAAAGGCACTCTATAACTCCCTTCCTCCCCAAATGGTCATTTCTTGACCCAAAATTCCAGTTTGCTCTAGAAATGCTAAATAGAACATTGCACATTTATTAAGCACACCTGCAACAGAGTGAGACATGGAGTGGGATCCTGAATCTACCATTGACTGTATGAGCTTGGGTAAGTCGCTGAGACTCTCTAAGCTTCAAGTTTCTGTCTATAGAGTGACAATATCCACTTACTTAGAGGGCCCTTACAAGGATCATGTAAGGGTAGTCATGCAAATTCTACTCAATAAATACTATCTAAAATATACACACACATACCCTCTAAAAGCAATTCTAACAGATGTTTTCAAACAGGAAACAAATTCATGAGAAAATAAACACTGTTCAAGCAGCAGAATAAGTAAAACTAGAAAGACATATGATACATTGGACAACATCAAGTATGAGACTTAAAGTTTACTTTTTTACATCTATTCTAGGATTAAGTGCAAAAATATTGGCATTTTTCTCAGATCTCTTAAAAACCTAGAATCTGAGGGGAGGGTGGGGAGGATCTTAGGATCTGAGAGGCACTCAATTATAGGGCCCTTGATACTGTCAAGCAAGGATCAAACCATGAGGCTGTAATGAAGTAGCTAGTGATATACGTAAGTAGGGCAGGAATGAGTTGAATATGCTCAACAAGAAGCCAAGAGAAGAAAGTGCTCACGAAGAATACAGTGAATAACAGTATTGAATGCTTCTAAGAGAGCAAGTATACAAGAACAAAGATGTGAACAAATGGATGTCAGCAGAGCAACTTGAAGCAATGACTATACATGCCTTTTATATCTTATTGGAGCAAGATAAAAAGAAATACAGCAGAAACTAGAGAGCCACCAAAGGTGTTTTTTTTGCTTTCTTTTAATATATAAGCTGCTAGAGCATGTCCATGTGCTGATGGGGCGATGCACTAAAGTGGGAGAAATTGCTGGAGCAAAGAGAAGGGAGACAGGTGATCACAAGAGTGAAGTTCTTGAGAAGAGGAGACATTGATGAGACCTTTCGCTTTAGTAGGAGCTGGGAAACGATATTCACTGTATTATAATAAGATAGGCCGTATGAAGTGTGCAGACAGATGCAGGTCCTTTGGTGAATTTGGTGATGGGAAGATGAGTGGATTTCCATCTCTTGGCTTCCATCATGAACAACAGACAACATGACAGACAAATCAAAAGACAAAGAGTCTCCCAGAAATGGAAGTCATATATAGTTAACCTGATTCTAGTTTCAGAGTTCTGAGCTTGGGATAAAAGCACAGGATTCTGAGAAGGAATAGATTTTACCTCTAATTAGAAAACACTTTAATTGCTCAGACATTGAATTACTTGGATGAATAGCTTCTTTGTAATAGATGTGGTATGAATACTTCAGGTCAGGACAGTCATGTATTTAACAGAAAAATCAATTCTCTAACCATTGTCTAACTACTTGGAGGCAGTACAATGTGGTAGAAAGGAAACAATTGGGGTCCCACAAAGTGAGGTACACTCCCAGCTTTATAACTAACACACACCACCCAATATTGGGCCAGTACTTTTCCCTCTCTGCACTTCAGATTTCCTACCTACATATAAAATTATACGATAATACTTTGCATCTAACATATTTGATATTAAAATTAAATATAATAATTAACAACAATATCCCTAATAGTAATAAAGGCTGTTATTTATTGGATGCCTACTATGGAGCAGTAATTCTGAACTTACTACATATACTGTTATGGGCTGAATTGTGCCCCTCCCCCCATTTGTATATTGAAGGTGTAATGCTATCTCAGAATGTGTCTATTCAGAGACAGGGCCTTGATGGAAGTGATTACCTTAAAATGAAATCATTAGGGTGGGCCCTTATCCAATATGACTTGTCCTTGTAAGAAGAGACACAAGGGGTGCCCACACACAATGAAAAGACTATATGATGACAGAGAGAAAGTGACCATCTGCAAGCCAAGGAGAGAGGCCTCAGAAGAAACTACACCTGCTGACACCTTGACCTTAAAGTTCCAATCTCCAGAAATGTAAGTAATAAGTTTCTGTTGCTTAAGCCACTAGGAAACTAATACATCTTTATATATATACAGTCTCTTGTTTTTAACTCTACAAGATGGGCATCATTATCCTCATATTATAGAGAGGACACTGACACTTAGGATAAGTGACTTCCTCAAGGTCACACATAGCAGGTAAATTCTTACAAACTGCATGTTGATTATAGGATCACTCTTCAAGGTAATTGTAAAAAACTGAAGTCATAGAAACAAATTTTTTTTAAAGTCTTTGATTTGTCCCAAAATCACACTCTTAGATTCCTAGCTCATACATTATGATTCCATAGCATTTTCCTGTTGTTAATTTCCAGAGTCCCAACACTCTCTCTTCAAGGTTTAGTAGAATTTTAAACATCTTTCTTATTGCACCTTTTATTGGTCCTTCATGGCAGTTCCATCATTCAAACTCAATTAACCAGATTGTTTATTCTGTCAGCCTTTGTTCCCATATCACCTGGGATCACTTGAGGTGCGGGGGGTGTTGCGGTGTGCTGGCTCTGCGATGAGGTGCTTAAACCAGGACTCTTGAGCAGACCCCATTACCTGGACGGCATTGCAATCAGGTGGCGCCTGTGTCAGTGCAGCCTGGGACCTTGAGGCTTTGCAAACACCTGTGCTCTCTGCTTTCCCCTGAAGCATCTCACTTCCATTAAAAGCAGAGCCTCGGATCTCCCTTGTGCATCCATGCCTGAGCACTGGGTGACTTCCAGTTGAAGGGTCAATAAATATAATTAAATGGCTCATCCAACTGGATCTCATTCTCTAAGCGTCTTCCCTGGGAAGGCCAACCCTCTCTATCTCATAAATAGATTTTTTAAAACAGGAGGGCGTTGAAAGGTTGCGGATGTCTTCAGCCTATTGATTTGCATAGTTTGATGTTTGGCAAGTTGTACTCAGTGTTCTTAAGCTTCATAAGAGCACACCCTCAAATGCAGAAAGTTGACAGATCATGTTCGTGGCATTATTCACCTGTCCAATGGTCCCCTATGAAGAAATGGTCATCTGCTCAGCTCTCCTCCTAGGCAGGTACTAACAGCATGAGCCATTAGGAAATAAAAGTGAGAGAAAAGTAGTGATAGCTCATTTCTTGAGCAACTATGAGATGACAGGCATTTGTGTATTCTTACATACCTTAGCCCTATGTCCTGCAATAGCCTGGTGAGCTGCCAATTATTACTTCTCTGCCATTATTAAGGAAACCAAAGCTTGGTGAATTGATGTAACGTATCCATGCTCTCAGATTGTCTCTCCATCTCCAAGCCTTGTGTCTTTTCACTCTATTAAACTTTCTCAATCATCACTGACATGCCAAAAATGTAAGTTTTCTTTAAAAAGTTACCTTTGAGACTTCACTAAGTTGAATGGCACTTTCTTATACCAACAGTCTGAGTTGCTCTCCTGCTTTAGAGGCCTGGATGTTCAGTAATCCTTGGAGTTGTGGGTTTATTGCCATATCATTCAAAAGAAATGACAGTGTGGTTCATTTTAAAAATTTCTTTTGCGTCTGAGGTTTTGCCAAGATCTGTTTACCGCTGTCTTGTGGGAAAGGAAAATATGATGAGGCTTGAAACGTTCAAATGTGAAGTTCCCCTTTTTCCTATTCAAATGAGGGCCAGCAACAAACCAAAAGGCAAGATGACATTTTCAGTGATTGACTTAGACAAACTAAAGGCTGAATAAATGCCGGATACATTAGATGTGGTGACTGCTGCTTAAAATATGTGAATCTCAATGTTTCGGAAAGGAAACAGACAGATTAAAGACTCTTCTCTCCATACTAATGGTAACATCAAAATTGTGATGATGGTGGTTTGGGTGTGTGTTGCCTTTTTCCTTCCCACCTCCTCCAGGCCATCAATAGATTTACCAGGAGGTAAGAACTAGGGCCGGGGGTGTACCGCGAGCGCCATGGGCTGGACCACCATGCCTCTTCCCCAACCAGCAGCAGTTCCTTGGGAAAGTGCAGCTAGCTCCTTTCCTCCTCTCTTGGTGGAGATTGCAAAGGAGAATTTGGTCACATGCTCGTTGCCATGGGGATAAGAGTCAGGAAGAGAGCTGCTCAACAAAAACTGGTCTCCCAACACAAAACCTTTCCCGTTAGTTATGATTCCCCTTGGGCTCTCTGGGGGCCAGGCTGAAAACAGTTTGCAAAAAGTCAGAAACTTCAGTGAGTAAGAGCGTAACCTTTCAACACTTTTTTATAGCGGCATCCCTATTGTAATTTTGCGTGAAAATATAAGGCGGGTGTTAATGAATGAGTGACAGAATCATCAAGTTCATACATTTCTGAGAGTTTTTAACAGTGAAGAGCGTGAGATTGGGATTCCAAGAGACCAGTTGCAAATCCTGCTTCAGCCACTTAACCTCTTTTGTCTTTAGCCTTCACAGCTGTATGATGGAAATAATAATGTTTAACTTATAGAGCTTTGGGAAGAATTAAGAGCCAAAATGAATATCGAGCATTTTTCAAGTACTTGGCACAAGGACAACATTAAAATTAGAAGATCTTAATATTAAAGTTGAGTATTAATATTATAATATTGTGATGCCAAGACTGGGAAATTATGTCATCCATCAGCTAAAGAAGTAGGTTTGTAAGACTATGTACTTCCAGAGACAGTGAGTAGGATAGAAAAGAATGAAGGGTTTGAGAGATTATAAAAGGGCTGGTGCTAGAATGACTTTGATATAAATAGATTTTTTTTTTTTTGGAGGATGGGGTGTTTTAAAAGAAACTAAGCCGAATATTTCTTAAAACCATGCAGCCGGGGTATTAAAGGTGAAAGTCACAGATGAAAACCAATAGGCTTTGCCAAAAATATAAATAAGAAAATTCATCAGCTGGAAGACGCATTGCTGCCATGTGCATGTTGCTTCCATCTGGAAGAGAAATGCTAGGAAGAAACTTAATATTCATGACTGACACATTTTCTTTCTACTGTCAGTCAGCTGGAACCAAAATACACAGCTGGTTAGAAAGCCTATCTCTACTTCATGTTTCATCTGATGACATTATACATCAAAGCAAGGACTGTGGGCTGAAACAACACTCTCCCTCCTAGTTTATATTTTTAGAGGCTCGTACAGTGACCACAGGCTGCCACCGCATGCCCTGTCTCCTTTCTTCACCTTTCAAGTTCTTATCAGAAGTCGACACCAGAATTCAAGACTGTAAGTCCACTTATCAGCCCCCAAAAAGAAGGTAGGAAAAAATACACACTTCAGTCAAATATCGATATCTTATTTGCAGGCAAAGCAATTTGTCAAATGAAAGATTTATTTTTGTTTTCAGAACATGGAAGTTATGTAGCAATATCTTAAAATACATCTTTTGGACACTTGGCTGTAAATATTCAGGATATCTAAATATTGGAAAGAATCTTTATTATTAAAATATGGCCAGTTTTTATAGATTGTAAATTTTTAGAGTCACATCCAGTCTTGCCTTGTACAGTTTCCTAGAATTGTAATCTGCACGAAGGCGTATTCATCAGCCAGTTTCACACACACATAGAACTCACTTGCCTAATTATGAGTTCAGGGCTATACATTTTTGTGTAGGTGAGTGTCTAAAATTTTACTGTTTAATCTGTCATCGGGGATGGAAATGAAAGAACTGACACATGAAGGAAGACACTGAAGTGTCCAGTCTCTTCAGAAAAAGAAGTCCAGTGGCCCCCTGCCACTTGTCGGAGAGAGGCGAGGGAGCCACAGTGCTGAATCACTAGACGCAAAAGTAGTCAGGTAAGCGCACACCTGTATCTTCCTCCAGGACCACATCTCTTCTTCGTGTGTCGTTGTAGTCAATCAATAAGAAAATAGCTGGGTGACAACAAAACTAAAATGGAATGCCTTATTATCTTTAAACACTATTTTATGAAGAAGGCAATTCTCAGAACCATAATAATATCCTTAGTCCTTCTCAAGGGATAACTTAAAACTAGCACAGAAGTTCCAGAGTATTGTAGTAGAAATAAATCCCTAGCTCTCAGGCCTTTTGAGAAATTGATTGTAGCGTTGGCTTGCTACGGAATGGAGCTGACTATAAAGATCCCCGGATGATGAAGAGTGGCTGTGATCCTGTGGTACGAGAGATTTAATTAGACATCGAATGTGTAATGCCTAATGATGGTTATTTAAATTATCAAGGCGCACACTGCAGTTCTCTGGCCCACAGGCCGGAAGGAAGTATGAGGTAAAAATTCCGTAAATTCCCTTTTGACATAATGCGATGTGGGGAAATATCTTGTTACCACTGGCAGGCTCACAACTCACGGACTCTTCTTCCCTCATGTCTGGGCTGTTTTGCATTTCACAGATGATTGTTGCTTTGTCTCTGTCTCCCATATACCAGGTCTATTCTCCATCTCCTTGATCAATTTAATAACTTGGCTAATTCACCCCAGAATAATGTTTCTGTTTATAGAAGTCTAGTTTCTGTGGCAAGCAACAACCCCCCCACCCCCAGAGTATCCAGGGAAGCAATGAATGATAAGGGATGCTGGAATGAAGAGATGAGCCTCTCCAATCACAGACAACCCCCCTCCCCGGTCTTGTCTGTGGCCCGCACTCCATCTGCATCTCGGGGAGGAAGTGGTGATTAGAACCCCGCTGTGTGCAGCTGTACTTCTCCTGTTGAAGTGGGAGGTCAGAGAGTGTACCTCATTACCATGATGGGCGGACTGTAAAGCAAAAAATAATGTGAGGTGAATACTTTCGGCTACAGGTTGGAGCTACTAGGGTATGAAGGTGAGACGCAAACTCACTCGCCTCTCAGAGCAAAGTACCTGGCTTCATTTCCCCCCATCCTTCTAATGTACAAGGCATGGGCTGCATGTGATGACACAGAGAAGTGACTCTTGGTCATTTCAACAAATTGGTGTGGTGCCAGGAGGGAAGGGAAATCTGCTGGTTAGAGAAGGATTGATGACTGCACACGTTTTCCAGGTATAAACCATCTGGACAGGTGTCTTTTAACTAAGATTAATAAACATATGTCACCACCGGAGTCTCATTACAAGAGGCATGGTAAAGGAAAGTCAAAGTTTTCAAGTCAAACTGCCAGGCCACGACAGGGCAAAACCTCCCTAGATAAGCAGAGCTGTGCCAGCTCGGCTAGGAAGAGTCGCCCTTGCTACCCCTGGAGTGTGTGTGCCCATGGTACATCATCCTCTTCTTTCCTGGAAAAGCGAGCACAGACCAGAGGTCTCTATGTCCAGGCCAAAAACACAAGCTGGAAAGTTTCTTCCCGGCAAGAAGCCCACGTCCACACAGACCAAAGCAACATCGCGGCCTCTGAGTTAATTCCTGAAGCTGCGCATTTCAGAGGCTTTCATCAGAAATGGGTAGCCAGGGAGCTGGAAAGACCAACAGTTTCATCGGGCGACTACACAGAAGTGGACGACCGCGGTGACGAAGGTAGGGAGTGTTCTGTGGAACACCACGGGGCAGCATGCACAGTGAATGCAAGGCGTGGTTTCTCCCGGAATGCACGCATGGGCCAGGGCTGGGGGCTCCCAGGGGACCGCCTGAACCACGGTCTGCGCTCCACACTTGGGATCTGCGTGTGTTTCCGTTCTACAGCTCATGCGTGTGAACGCATCACTAGGCTTCCACTGAGCATTAGTGTAAGTCTCACAGTGAGACTCTGAGCAAGCTCTCTTCACAAAGGCTGGCTGCTTAGAAAGCTGTGTGTCGCTTGCTTGAACCTGTAGTATGGTGACAGTTCATCTTTCACTTAAGGCGAAGGGTAATGTGTATCTATGTGCACATACATATTATTCATATGTATATAGATATAGGCCCATTTATGTGCATATATAATGCAATATATGTCAATATATGTATGGTATAGTCGGATATGTTATTTATGTGTAAAAATATATAAAGCCACAGGGATAGTAACCATATTATTTTGCCTCATAAAACTGCTATGGCCCTTAGCAAGGACTTACGGGAAGGCACCATTCACTTCAAACAGATCTCAACGTCAGAGATCTAAAACCCATGCTGTTACGAGAAAATGGCATGGACTATGACATGAAAGCAGATGAAAGAGAAAGAAAGAGCAAGGAAGGGGTGAGCAGTGTCATGCTGTCAAGGTAAAGACACTCCTTCTGGCTCCACCTTGCCGCACACACAAAGATTTTTCCCATGAGAATGAGAATGGATGCCATCTTCCCCAATCACACATATTATCACTACTTTTTACAGCCTGGTAACTCAACTTCACTCCATGTGCCAAGTCTGGTTGCTTGGTATGTTTGCCTGGATCTCTGTGTTCAGAAGGATTCTGAAGTTGCATCAGGCTTGGAGAGACCAGGGATCCTCAACAAATAATATCTACTGTGGCTATAAGACAGGGAAGTGCTGATTACCCAACATATTCTTGCCACTTTGTACCTAATAAGCACTTTTTAAATATTTATTTATTATGCATAGTAAAGAATGGAATATTAGCATAAAGGTGCCAAAGAGACCAAAGGTCAGAACTCAGAGGGTAACAAAAATCAGCACAGCAAAGAGAAGCTTCCTAATGTGATGACTGTGTGTGGGGCCAGATGGGATCCTGAGGCAATGGAGGACCATTCTGTACCATGTATGACTTTCGGACCACTAAGCTGTACCTCTGAAGCTGGTACAAAATAATACGGAATGTAAGCTGTGATTGAAAAATAAAAATATTTAAATATAGAAAAATAGAAATTCAACAAGGTTCAATAACTTGAAGACATTGGTAACTGCATGAGGAAGTCATTTCTCAACCTAAGACAATCACAAATCACATCACAAAACTTGAGCACCTGGTACTAGAAATAGCCATTAAGAGCTAAAGAAAGAAGCTTCCTCGGAACTGCATCTGCTATCGATGGCAGTATCAGGGAGGAAAAGACCTCTGAACATACTGTTTCATGAATAAAATAACAATTTAAGGAATCAAAGTGTGTATGTTCTCTTGTAATACCAAAGAAAACAATGTTTAAGGAGTGGTAGATTCAAGGGAAAGTTAGATGATGATTTATCTGAATTTCATGAGGAAATTAACTCGTGAGACAGCGAAAGCCACTCCAAATCAAGGTGGGGTACCAAAATGACCTGTGGAAATAGCTATCGAGCCATATTATGAAACCTGCAATGCATGGAACCCAGGACTGTGCATTTGATTATATCCCTTTCTCAAGGGATCCTGGGATATAGTGTTAAAAACAGACAATGTGTTACAGAATGTCTTCTGAAATTCCATTTGGAGAGGAAATATTTTGCAGTAAATAAATAAAAATCATGCCAGCATGAATACTTGAAATAATACTTAGCATGCAGTAGAAGCTAAACAAATATAGGTTAGATCTGAATCTTAAGTCAGAGTGCCTTGGATTTCCTTATTTTACATTTCCCCTTCCAAAAATTATTATAAGTATTGCATAGAGCATGCTACTTAACATGTAGGCAGGACTCAGTAAATACTGGTTGAAGCTGAATACTGAGTTAGTTTTTAAGACTTTCTCATTTTAAGTATCAGTCTCATTGAGTTTGTTCTTGGGACTTTAAGTTTTTACCCCACGTCTAACAGTGACTGGAAGTGTTGCATATAGTACAGGAGATGTGCATGCATGTGAGTGTGTGTGTGTGTGTGTGTGTGTGCTCTCTAATCCTATTATGGAATTAGTTTCCAGGTAACAAGGCCATACTAAACCACATATTTTAAAAGACAGAAGTACCCATCCATGAGTGAACAGTCTGCCACAGCGTCCATCAGCAAAGAGGGACATATACTGTCCCCGCTGCTCAGACCGACAACTTTCTAACCAAAGGTGAGATGCTCTGAAGAGGAAAATCTGCCACTGAAAATTCCTACCGAAGCTGATCGTTTGCTTGCATTCTATTGCTTAGGCCTAGAACCAATATCCATTCTTACTGATTTCAGAGCTCATTTTTAACTTAATGTGACATGGTGGTCATAGTTTTAGTCATAGTCGCAAAAACAGAACACAACCATAAAAGTCTTTCCTGAGGCCCCAGCACTGATGAAGATGGATGAAGTGAGCCCTGCCCTGTCCTTCCTACTGAATACGATGAAATATTTGACAGAATCCATGGAGCTACTACTTGAGGATTCTGAAAGATAAATGATAGTAGGCAGGTTGAGGAAGGCAACAAATCTCAATCTATCATCAAATCAGAGGGGATTTCCCCCATGCTTTTTGTCTCTGCTTTCTCTCAGCTTATACTCAAAACAGTCCGTAATGCCCAGCACTGCCCACTGGATACAAACAGAGAAATATACAACAGGAGACCTCTTTTTAGTCTCTCAGGCGTGGGAAAGAGGGCCCCAGTGGGTCAGAGAGAGTGAGGGGAAGTTTCTGTTTTGTTTTGTTTTGTTTGTTGTTGTTGCTCTCTCCTGCCCAAACATCCAGGTGCACCTATGGCTTAGGCAACAGCAGAGAACTGGGAGCTGGGGAGCCTTTCCTTCTTACCAGGACCACTGTGGTCCTACCAGCAGGGAGGAGGGAATCCCCACTGCTTTTATGTCGCTCCTTGGTCCCAGAGGCAGATGAAGTTACAGGAAGTGTGTGACAGAGGAAAGAAATTCAGTCCTATGTTTCTCCTCAGAGTACCATGAAGGGGTGCTCTTGGGAGCAAGAGAGGATAAGGGAGATCCTAGAAAGGAAGGGACAAAGAAAGTGAGCCCATAAACTTGTGTATAAGCTCCCGGGCTCACCACCAAGCTGAGGCAAAAATTCAGGCATTCCCCATGTTGGAGCCGTGCGGCTCTGACGAACCAGAGCAGCTTTATTCCGACTCATCAGGGCAATGCCTTTGGGGCCAAACTGCGAAGATCTGGAGCCCTCATTTGCATGAGGATGGACCAATCAGGAACCAGGGGCAGGAACTTCTGTCTACATAAGCCCGCTCCCCTCTGGCCCTGAGAGTGTACTTTCCCTTTCCACTGAAGACTGACTTTCTGCTGCTGAGCTGAGACACCTAGGATGTCTCACAGGAGCAGAGCGGACTGGCACAGACCTGAGCAGACCTGTACAGAGCAGAGCAGACTGGCACAGACCTGAGCAGACCTGTACAGCGCAGAGCTGACTGGCAAGCCTGAGAGCAGCACGGTCCTGGGGCCACCTCCCCCCAGGGCTGCATCACCGCCGTGCTGTATCGCAATTGAGTTGCTCTGCACTGAATACAGTTCCCTTCTTCACCCCCGCACCCCGAACTGGGGGTTCTTATTGGCATTGGATTGACGCCATGACCATTGGTTGACACAATGCACTAATAATAAGACAAAGAACTCAGTTTTTAAAATGGACAAAATACTGGAACGGACATTTCAGTAACAAAAATATACAGATAAAAAGAAGCATGTGAAAAGATTCCTCAATATTATGATCCATGAAAGAAATGCAAATTAAAACCAAAGGAGATACCATTACATACCTACTTGAATGGCTGAAGTAAATATGTACATGTGTATATACCTGCATTTATACATACATACATAAAAACATGTACATAATAATGCCAAGGCCTGATGAGGATGGGGATCCACTATAATTTTTATACACTGCTGGTGAGAATGCCAACTGGTACAGCAACTCCGGGAAGTATTTTGCAGTTTCTTAATAAGCTAAATACATATGCATTTACCACTCCTGCCATACGAATGGCCTGATCTAGCCATCCCACTCCTGGGTATTTACTCCAGAGAAATGAAAACTTACGTTCACACAGAAACCTGTACATAAATGTGTTCAGCTGCTCGATCCGTAATTGTGAAGTGATGGAAATGAGCCAAATGTCCATCAACAAGTAAATAACTGTGGGACATGCATACAAGGGAATATCACCCATTAATAACGCGGAACAAACAATCCGTATACACAACAAATTGGATGGATCTCAAGAGAGTCATGCTAAGTGAATAAAAGCCCATTTCAAAGGTTACATATTGTATTATTCCATTTATCACACTCTGACAAAACAGAACTCCAGGAGTGGAGAACAGTTCTGTGGTTATCGGAGGCCGGATTAGAGGAAAGCTTTGACTGAAAACCAGTAGCACAAAGGACTTTTTCTGTGGCTACGAAACTCTTCTGGCCTTGGTTGTAGAGACTGTTAGGAGAATCACACATGTGCTAAAAAGCACAGAACTACACATCTTAAAAAGTCAATTTTATTGTATGAAAAAACAAAAAATTGTCTTCTTTGATCATGTCAAATTTTCCTAAGTGTGTAACGTTTTACCATGCAGTATGTGTGTGGTATCTGTGTGTGTGTGTGTGTGTTTTGCCTTTGTGTGACTCTACTCATCTGTGCAACCCCAATTGGAACACACCCTTTGGGGGCAAACCTGAATTTAAATTCTGCAAAACGTTATCTAATTATTTGTCAATATTTATTGAGCACCTACTATATGCCAGGGGCCTTCTAGGTTCTAGGAATAGAAGGATAAATGAAACAAATGTGTTAACATCAAGGAACTTACAACCTTGTGAGGAAAACAAGCAGTAAACAGATCCACAGCATAGTAGAGATATGGATTGATTACAGAAAGTGTTATCTAGAAAGTAAACAGGGTGTCGAGCTACAGCAGAATGAAGGCGGGGCTGAGGGTCCATTTGAAAGCTGAAGGATGACAATGAACCATCCTCACTCAGCACCAGGAAAAGAGGCATTTCTAGCACAGGAAATAGTGAGTGGAAGGAAACAGAGCTAAGAAAGTGTCTGGTATGTTCTGAGAACAAAAAAGATGCCCATGTGGCTGAAGTGGTGTGAAGGGCAGAAATGAGACAGATGAAGCATCACATGGCAGAGCCTCCTGGGCCAGGGCATAAAGGCTAACTGACTTTAAGAGCAATGGGAAGCCATGGTTTGTTGTTCTTGTTGTTTGTTTGTTTGTTTTTTGAAGTAAAGGAGTGGCCATGATCTAGTTACATTGTCAATGCGACCTTTGGAAAGTACTTTTTTTTTTAAAGATATTTATTTATTTATTTTTAGAGAGAGGGGAAGGGAGGGAGAAAGAGAGGGAAAGAAACATCAATGTGTGGTTGCCTCTCACATACCCCCACTAGGGACATGGTCTGCCACCCAGTCATGTGCCCTGACTGGGAATCAAACCAGCGACCTTTTAGTTTGCAGGCCAGTGCTCAATCCACTGAGCCACACCAGCCAGGGTTGGAAAGTCCTTTTGACTCTGAATCTGTTTCTGCATAATGTTAAGTGGAGGGTGATACCTGCCGACAATATTTTTGTGAGAATTATTTATATATTGGTGTTTAGGATTGTGTAGGTTATAGCAAATGCTCAATAAAATATGGCTTCCTTTCTTCCATGTGCCTTGTACTCTCTGTGCATGTCTCTTTATCCCTTCTCTGTCTGTGTGAGCCCTCAAGTTCAGTCTCTGTCTCCTGCCATTCCACCTTTTGCTGACTGTGTCTGGCCTTGGAAAGAGAATCTAAGCAAGTCCTCAAGCACAAGTGCAGTCAAAGCCTCTGGTTTCTTTGTTCACTTGTGGTAGTGGATTGGGAGGTGGGCAGCTCAGGTCCTGTCTGGTTGAACTGTAGGAACTGGCTGTTGGTAGCTCACACCTGCTTGAATGAGGTTGAATGAATTGCATGGGTTTCAGCTTTGTAGCACACTACGCCACTGATCCCTGTTGTTTCTTCATCAGCTACAGATGGGATTGTATGGAGAACTGTTCTGGTTCTAAATTCTGTAATTCTACTCAAGCCCACGTTCATCGAAGGCACACCCTTTCTCACTGGTGTAAGAGAGCACCTGTCTCTCTTGAGAATGGCCTCGGTCACTGACCATTTTCTGGGAGGCTCTTTCCAGACCCACCACGCTAATATGCAGAAGAGCTTTTCCAAATACTGCATGCTGTATCAGAAGCATTCAGCCCTTGTTGTCCTTTTATTAGGCAAATTTTACGGTTCCACTGCACGAAACACTATTTCTATCACTTCCTTGAGGATAGGATGGAGAGGAGGTACAGTGACATCAGGGAATCGGTTGGGAAGTTCTATTTTTCATGTTCAGTTTGAGGCACCTAATCGAGAGCTTCTTTAGGGTAATATCCAATGTCTATAAAATGCATTTTGCACAATACATTTGAGCCCACTAGTGAGCTGTCTGAAATAGAAATCCATTCTTCACTGATATCCTAAGCAAAGCAAGGCCGTTCTATTGATCCAGAAGCAAGAATAACATTATCGTGCTACATTATCATGCTTTGGCTGAACCCAGTCCTACAACATTGTGTGTGCATGTAAGACTATATTTTAGCTCTGCTATGTTTTCTAGCTCTTTTCCCCTCCCTTGACAAAAATAAATAGGTTAAACTGTAAAGGTTACAGATCTCAGAAGCTTATTTCCTGAAGAGCAGGCTGCGATTTCTTCCTTTTCTTTGCTAACTCCACTTCCTGAAGCACCAACTTGCACCAGACGGGCCAGTGAAGGTGGTCATATTCATTCTGGAAGGGTTTTCATGAGCACCATTCATCTCTCCCTTGATCCTCACGAGGGGATAAAGCAGATATCGATACACATCAACATGCAATTTACTCATTTCTATCAAAGTTCCTTTCTTCTCAGCAGGAAGTGAATCTCAGCCTCAGTCTCTCATCTCCCAGTAGTGAGGAATCAAATGACTACAGCTGGAACATCTGGAAAATGGAAAGACGTAGGAGGCCCGTAGGGGGCCCACAGGGCCTGGCTGTCCTCTCCTGCTTCTATTGAGTCTTCAGGGTGCTGTCAGTAAGCTCACTGGTTAGTCCCGGGGTGCAGCATGGGGAAAGTTCCTGAAGATCAATAACATACCAAACACGATGGTTTTAAGGCACCTTCTCAGCCCAATCAATAACAGCTTAAAGTGATCTAGCGATGCAAAGTTTTTACCCACATAGCTTCCGGGCTCCGTTTAATCACATCTCGTCTTCCTAGTCAAGGGTTCTCCTTGCTAAGAACTGCACTGTTCATCCCCCCGTTTAAAAAAAAAAAATTGCTTTGTATTGTCTCAAATTGCCTGACACAGATACATTGGCTCTAACCTGTTCATAAACAAGGCTTCAATACCTAAGCCCCCACAAGACTCTTCCTTTCACAGGAGAGAAGAAATACCTTCATTTTTCCAGTACCCCATAGTTACTGGTCGGGGGTGGGGGTGAGGGGAATCAGTTGTGGGATTTATAATTTCTTAATAGGAAAACCCAGAGACAGAATGAAGACAAGGTGGAAAACGTCAGCTTGCTACAGCCGGTATAACGCAGACACATTGGATAAGAAAATGAAGAATTCAGCCAGCCTTCTGGATGGTTAGCTGGTAGGGGTCAATGCTCCAATGGGACAAGAGGTAAGAAAAGCAGAGTCATGACCCGATACAGGGACAAATCGGCCCAGTACAGGAGCCCGAGGGCTAGCTACAGCTGCTGATTCCTAAGAAAGAAATGGTTCTAACACAGCCCTTGTGAGCTCAGAGTAAGGGCCCATTCTAGGCCGTACATCCTGATTTTTATATTTTTGTGTCATGTTCATGAATCCACCGAAGGTTATTAGTTCCTAGACTCTTTGTTCCTTCAACAAATAATGTTCTCTACTTTGCCCTCACTTGATCACATGGTTTGAAATAATTTCCTCTATTTACATGTAAATCATTTGGGGCCTGGTACCTCTCTCCCTCTTCTTCCAGATGAGAATTTCTAGCTTCTCAGAGTTTATTTTTCCAGCCATAAATAGTGGCTGCTTATTTTCTTTCTCTTCCTTCATAAAAAGGACCCAGAAAATCCAGCTTGAGGTGTTTGGAGGGCTTTTCCTCTCTACTTAAAATGTGTGATTTTTTAAGTGAAATCAGATGAGCCTTGCTCAGTAAAGCCTCCCAGATTCCCAGCCTCCCTTTGTATATGTGTTCACCACTTTAGAGCTGGCCAGTGGCCACTGAGCCCCTCACTGCCACATGTCCAAGTGCAAGAAAAGACACTGAAGCTGAGTAGGAACAAAGAAAATCCGTTTTCCCTGGCAACGAAATGACATGCTCCCGGCAGCCCTTTTGGAGAATATGGATGAAACTGGCAACCTTGTTCTCCGGGATCATTTTACTGCCTTCAGGTTTTTCTATAATTCCGTGGTCTTCTTTGCTTAAACATTAACGTATAGAACCAGAGGAAACTGGGGGCAGCGTCAAGGCTAGGTTGGCAAATCGATTACGTTCTCTGAAGAAAAGCATCGTATTCTGGAAATGAGACAGTGTAGCTGAGACAAAAAGCTCGAAAGTTCACAATCAATATGGATGCTGATATATCACAAAAACATGCCTTATCATTTTTACCTGTTTTTCTAGCAGTCATCCGAGTTATCTACAGCCACGTCTGTTTCATATGAGAAGTTTGTATTGAGGCTCAGTGGATATTGGCTAGCAGATAATTATTTGGGAACATGTTTATGAAAATAAGATTACTTTCTCGGGGTTTTAGCCCTTGATTTTTCCTTCAGGATTTGACAGCGGACTAATAATAATGCCGATATACACCGACAATAACGTATTTGTCATTCTACTATAACAGGTAAGGGGAAGCAATTTTAGCCAAACACGGTCATCTCTTGAAAATACGATTTGGATTTGTGAGAAATAAAAAAACAAGATTCACGTTTTCCCTAATAATGGGAAAGAGATGATTTCGGAGGCCCAAAGACAACATAAGTTGTTCTGAATTGGGCTTCATTTCATTATTGATAGATTCATTTGTTGAACTGCAGCAGAGTTATGATCTGCCCTGGCTTCTTGTTGAGAGTCTTATCTTTCCATTTTTATAGTACATGCTTTTTCAAAGGAGTAAAACTTCCAGAGCAATTTGTTTAAGAAGATACAGTTTCGGAATATCAAGAGCGCTGAGAAAACGTCATGAATACCCTATACAGATCTTCCTGGGAGCCAGGTTTTGCCCTTGGCTCTTCACCTCTGGTGGTATTTTGGAGAATAGGGACCAAGGCTACCATGGAGAGTTGGGCAGGTTGTTCACTGCACAAGGGCATCTGGCCAAGGGGTCAGGGGCTGTAATTGGGCCCCTCCTTTGCTTGCTCAGCCCTGGACCTGGCACTGGGCTGCAATCACCTGAAAGGAGTGCCTTTTACTAATTTTCACAGAGGCATTTATGCACTGGTGGTAGCCCTTATTGAACTTGACAGCTAACATTGAACAGGAAAACTCTAACAGGGCAGGATAAATTTTTGCTCTGTAAAGGGCAGAAAGAGGAGAGTGTTTCTGTAAGTAAGGTGCAGGGATTGGAAATATGGAAAGAGAATTCCTTACGGCCAGACAAACCTAACTATCTGCCTAGAGATCAAATGAACTCCTTCTAGACTTGGTTTCCTCATCAGGAAACTAGGTATAATGATATTTAGGTAGCAAGGTAAAGTGTATCGTAGTAGCTGGTACTTACTTAATAAGCCCGCATTGCTTGGTGGTTGCTATTGCTGCTGCTGTTTCATTGGGCTGTGATTAATATCTCTTCCTTCGCCTTGCTCCCTGGTAAGACTGTCACTCTGCCAGAATGAGCTCATCCATATATACATGTGCAGTTGGAATATTCAAGAGGCGAGGACACCAGCTCAGCTCGCTCTGTCTTCTGCCCGTTATATGCATATAAATAAGAAGGAGGCAGAGCCTTAACTTTCCCCAAGAGAAGCTTGTGGAAGAGCTGACTTATTGTGATCCTGGACTAGCATTCTTAGCTGGAGGGGCTTAGAGAAGTCTGTGAACCCCTATAATTATAGGAAACATTTGAGGGTTCATGAGTCCTTGACGTTCTCTGATGAGTGAGTGCCTGGCATTCACTCAATGCTGGAAATGCCTCTCACTCAAAGGTTAAGAACTGCAATTCCAGACTAAGGAAAGAAAGAGAACCCAGACTGAGAATGATAGGTCTCCCTTACTCCAGGAAATGGAGTTCTTATCTGGAATGAATGTGTCAAGAGCTGCCTTGTCCAGCTTTTGCCTCCTTTTATCTTTTCCTATAAGACTTGGGCTGTCCAACTAAGGCTGCTGGTTCTTACTAATGTGGAATCATCACTCCTCACCTGAGCTGAAGCAAATACTGGGCATACTATCAAGAGTATTTACAATTGCTTGCTACACGTGCTGCCAGTCTCTTTGCATGGGCCCTGAGTCCCTGCTGTCTACTTTCCCTCCCCAGATTCTTCGTCCTTGGCACTTGCTTACTTTGTCCTTCTGGTGGGTGCATTTCCCCTTTGCTCTCACCGTGCAGGTCCAGATCGGAGCCCCGCCTTAGGAACGGTGTTCCATGTGCGCTCTCTGCCTTCGCTGCTTTCTGACCTCCTGCCCCTAGATCTTCACCCTGGTCCCCGGCTCTACTCATACCGATAGGATCAGTCACGGACTTGTAAAATGAACGTGTTATGTAGCAGTCACATTCCAGTAACTGCCCTTCCATTCTGGAAGTGGACAATAATAGGTCATCGAGACCAGTGGTTTATGATTCACTGTGGCTTCTTTCCAGTTCCTCTACCGGAATCACAATCTTAGAGAGCTAGACCAGAAGGTTTCAAATGCCCTTGCCAAAAAACAAACAAACAAACAAAATAAGTAAGTAAGATCAGAAGTTTGGATAAAGCAGATAGGCCTGCTTGATCCTGGGCAAGCCCAAAAGTCAAAGAGCCGTGATTCACTGACCTGTCTTCACGTTCACTCCTGCACCGTGGATGGAGCACTCCATCCATCTACGTATTTGTCTCTAATCTCTTTTACATCCTGCATTTTCAACAGCTGTCACATCCATCCTCTCATGGATGTTCTGCTGGCTCCGCATACTCAACATGTCCAAACCCTCCGTTCACTGTCTTCCCCCAAGGACCTCCCCACTCAGGTGCATTGTCTACACTACAGTCTGAGTGATCTCTCCAACACGCAGCTCTGGCGTAGTGATGGGCGTTCCTCCAAAACGCCCAAGGACATTTTGTTCTCACAGAACAAATTCCCTCAGAGTGGACTCTTGTTTCCGTTCCCGCAGAAGGAATTCTCAGAACAAATTCCAGTCTTCTTCTGTTCCTATAGAACAAATTCTAAACTTCTCAAGATGGCATTCAAGGCCATAATCTACTTGAGGGCGAGGACCATACTTTCGCCAACATTAGAGTAACTTGGAGGGATGCTTTTCATTGAATGCTCATTGCATGCCCATTCATAAACACAGAAGTATCTGTGTAACTTGAGTGAATTTCTTAACATCCCTTAGCTATTGTTCATATAATGCTTCTGGCAACATGCCTGGCTCTAGAAGATGCTTAGTAAATATTTTATTGCCTCATACCTGTGCCATTAGCACAATTCTTCAATATTTAATTCTGACACAGAATCTTTGATATCTCCCTATTTATATTTATTATAAATGTATTTATAGTATAATAATCTGAGTAATTGGTGACCACGGCCCAACAACCACATGGCATTTTTGTTCTGGGGTCCATTTTTTGCCTCTGTCCTACCTAACATGACTCTCTTTGTTCTCTGGGTTTGCTTAGAGTACAGAATAGCACTCGAATCTACCATTTGCGTTTCTGATATACAATGGAAAGAGGCATATCACAAACCCTATTAAAATGAGGGAACCCTTCACCTCTGGCAGGTGAATCTCCAGACTGGGGATGGACAGAAAGCCACAGGCAGCTAGTCTGATTGATCAGTTCTGATAGGCCTGCCACATTTCACTACCCCTCAGGTCTCGGTCCCTTTGATTAGTAGGGTCCGCACCAACCTGACTGCCAGATGTGTGCTACGGTCCATATAAAACTCCACCCTGTGCATGAACTCAAATATCTTCCCTTGTTATCCTTTAGCAAGGCTCATACAATATAGCTTTTAAAACAAAAAAGCCTTCATCAAGTATAAAAGAAGAAAAACACAACCAAAAAAAGTATAAGAAGCATAAACTCAGTCATGATATACCTTATACATTTTTTGTGATGTTTCATAGCTAATATTTCACAGTCACTGTTTATTGCTCATCCTTGGTAGAACTAGACATTATGGGGAAGATGCTTCTTTGCAAAACCACACACACACACACACACACACACACACACACACACACACACACACACTCTACTTCCAGTAGTCTTGCTTCAGGTCAATGCCTAATTTATTGAGGGCATTTTTCAGTCAGGTTGTAATTATGAGTATCAAAAGCAGTCATGCCAGGATCCTCTCTAACTGCCTGAAAGAGAATGAAATGCCTGCAGTGTCCTCAGACACGGCAAAGACAACAGAACAAAGCTGCCAGAATTGTGGAGGGTTTGGCGCGTGGAGAGAGGAAACAATGAATATTTGTTTATTGCCACATTCCTAAAATGTTCATCTGCTCTAATAATTTGGGGCTGGAATCATGGGGTTCCTACTCCCCTAGCCTCTCATGCGTTTCTGGTCTACTTGTTTTATACTGCTATGAAGAGTTGAGTGATTACGTCATTAGAATGCTTCTCTAGGTTTTCTGAACTCGTGAAAAGATGACTCTTGCATTTGATGTATCGTCAAAGTCGTTGATTCAACAAGGGTCATTGGATGAACTACCTAGTCCGGTGCCAACCTTCTTTCAGAGGCAATGATTAAAATGTGAGTCACCTCATCAAGACTACTCTTGACAGGGTGACCAGAGCACCCACAGAGTAGCCCCCTAAGGATGACCCCCATCTTGGATCCCAACTCAAGTATGATAAAAGTGGAGTGCTGTTTCAAACTCTCCCACTGACTTCTGACAGTTGTTATGCATAATTAATCAACCCTAATTTAACACCAATCTTTTGAGTACTCACTTCGCCATAGAATTTATTAGTTTTTTCCCCCAATATCTCCTATTTTATCCCAAACGGGAAAATCAAGTGCTCTTTATTTTTTTTACTGTAGTTTTCTATATATTGTGGCAAGCAAATTTTTGCCTCATAAAGCCATTATTCATCTAAAATAAATGTAATATCCAAATAAGAATCCTTTGGTTCTGTAAGGCAGGCATGTAAGTAAATCATAAAAGTGTTAGGTCTCATATATATATATGTGATCATTAAAAAAAATGAGAGCATGCCAACGCTAACATTTTACTCAAGAGAAATTGTTTTTGAGAACTGCTAAATGGCAAAAAGCACAATCAGGACTCACTTTCAATTAGTGATTCTTCCACTGGAGCTCGGGTCTGCCTTCTACTAATAAGTGAGCTGCGTTGGGCAGAGAAGCCAGTACTTAGAACCGATGGCTGTGTGCACACACAGCTGTGGACAATTCATTATTCTGTACAGTAAGTGGCTGACCCACACTTCACAGCTGAGAGTTAATGAGGATATCTGTCCCTGATACCCCTAAGAAAGATAAGGACTGGTATAATGTGGTTTACCCAGCACTTTGGAGCCTTTCGCCATCAGGAGCGAAAGCCTCTGACAGCGAAATGCAACGAGAAATACTGCACTGACCTACGGACTTCCTGCTCTCCCGTCAAACCATCCATGGGCACAGGCATTAAGGAGCAATTCTCTCTGAATCACTGTTCCCAAATAACTAGATCCTTTTTAATTGCTGGTGTAATGAATTTAATGATAAAATGGTGCAGCTCCAGATAAGAAAGGAGAAGAGCAGAGACAGCAATTTACTTCTTCCTCGTAACTTAGCCAGGAGAACTAGAATTCTATACCTTCTACTCTAATATATGGATTCTGTTCAAAATTGTATGTTTTTATAAAATGTATACACACACACACACACACACACACACACACATAGGAGGGTGACAAGAGAAGCAAATTAAATAAGGGGAACGTGCCCCAAATGACTAATTGCTTATCAATTTACCCGCTTGTATAACCAAACTTTAGAAAGTAAGTATATGCTGGGGGTTCCATCAGAGCAGTAATAAATATTAACAATTACCAATTCAACAGAGGCTTTCAATGGTCTTTGTAAAACAACGTGTCAGCAACCCTGTGTTCCTGTGAGCACGGGATGGATGTCTGCATTAGCAGCTTTCCCTGTGTTTGGGGTTTCAAAGTCAGGGATGTTCTCAATGGTCTATCCTAATGGCCCTCTAACTCTCTCTGCTATTTCCTTGAAGGCAGCTGAAATGTCTTGTAAAGAAGATGTGTTACCACTCCACGCTGAAATGAACCTACCAAATCTCCTGCCTTAAATAAAAGCAGATTGCGTGTGTGTGTGTGTATGTGTGTGGTGTTTTCAGGTGCCTGACAGTAAGGGGCTCTGGACAAGGGCCATTCAGCAAGGAGCTGTGCCCCTGCAAGTGGCGTGTGAACCAGCACCATCAGCATCACCACGAGACAGGCTAGTAAGCTGGGACCAGTGGAGCAGGAACACTGAGACAGACAGTTAAACAAGCAGTTTGCAGCCCATCTAGTAAATCCTATCTTCCCTAAACCAAGGACACTTAAGAGTAAATGGTGTGCACTTCTCCTCTCCAACCAGAAGGTAAATAGCTTAAATCACCCTACTCAGGGAGATAACAGAAATCCAATTAGTGCCTTTTGTACCAACCACACCCAAGGACAGACGAAGTTAAGGGAATGAATCTCATTTTGGCACATCAGCAGAAAGCTGATGAACTTTCTCTTGAGATCCTCTGCTAAGACCTCCCCTAAACTCACAGCCTTTAAAATCCCGGTCCCTGGGGGTGCACTCTCTCATTCTCCTAGGAGGACACCCATGCCTTTCCCGTCTCCCTCTTCCCCCACAAGCACACATAACCTAAACTCCAAGGGACTCCAAGAGGCTTGCAACCAGGGGAGCAATGGGCAGCAACAGCTCATCCAGGGCTATCCCCTACACCTGTCCCCTAGGCTCCCTTTTCTCTGACTTCTTAGTGGCCCAAGCAGTCCAGCCTAGGCTTTCCTGTTGTTTCTTCTATCTGAGGCCCTTCCTTCTTCCACTGTCCCCAGCTCTAATAAACATCCTCTACATATCTGGACTTGTGTTGTGAAATCTCTCCTGCACAAAGTCAAGAACCTATATGCCAGCCCCAGGCAAACCTGCTCATGGCCAGGTGCCCTTTCTGGTAACAATCTCTGTTTGTCGGAGCTGAAAATCCTCAGGTCCCTCTGTGGCCCATCCACTGAATTCCTGGAGTGGAGCTCAGGAGTCTCTGTTTAGAAACTCCGCAGGTGATACGTTTGCTCACTAAGGTTTCGGAAGTGTTGGTGTAGAGTTGTTTTTTTTCCTTTGACTCAATATTGTGCTGTGAATAAAGTGAGTATAAGCAAGCAGATGTCAGAGACTAAATAATGTGATTGCTTGCATTTTAGATGTTGTATCAACGGCTCATAGTATCAGTGGCATTGTAGTACATTAACTGAGGAGTGTCACACAGCTTTTAATGAAGGGCGTTGATCACGGGGTCCAAAAAGTAAAGTGTCTTCCCCCCGCCCCCCGCCCTGCACTGTGGCTTATGTGGCAGGAAAGAATTCATTTTCCTCTGAGTTGAATCATACTTCACAGTCCAAGAAACGAGTTTGAACATTCATGTTAAATTCTATACCCTCGAACAACTGTGTCTGAGGAGTAATGAAGAACTAGATAATACACAAGTGACACAGCTAGAGTTTTGTGATCATTTTCTAAGAAAGGCTTATGCATGTACTTGAATGAACTGCTTGCAAAACGCAGGCCCCAAATCCTGGTTGGCAATTACTTTTCTACACAGTCAACGAGCTAAGAGAGTGACGCATTCTCCGTTTTCGCATAAACAGTGTTCGTGCCCCTTTCCCTTAATCTGCTGCCTCAAAGGCAGTTAAGAGCAGTGTCTGCCTGCTGAGCAAGGAGACTACCTCCCGAGCATTAGCAAGGTAAGCAAAGAAAAGAGGAAGTTGGAGCCAGCAATTATGATGACAGCATTCTTCTAGGCCCTTCAAAAAGAGGACGAGTCT
>VMDR010004534.1:0-59180 GCA_007922815.1 Macrotus californicus
TTTTTTTTTTTTTTTTTTTTTTACAAAATATCAAGTTATCTCCCAGAGACACCCCAACTGAAAGCTTCCTCTGTTAGTATATGAGAGAGCCCATTTTCACTCGTTTTGCCAACATTGGCATTATTGTTTTGAATCTTTGACAATATTATGGAAAAATTCTACCTTTCTTGTTTTAATGTCGTTTTTATCAAACAAATACATGCTCGGAAAGTGGCAAGTCGGTGACCAATACATATAACAACAACACTTTCAACATTTTAAGTGGTTCTTTTGCATTTACATACATATATATGGCTTGATTCATGATTTTTAAAAATATTATTGACTTTCCGTTTAACAGATGTGGATTTTTGCTTTCCTTCTTTCTCCTTTCCGATGTAGCAAGAGCACGAGTTTTCTAAAAAATTAAATTTGTGCTGATTGTTTTCATTATCATGAGTAGGCAAATACGGTTCTTTGCTGAGTCTGGTAGTACACTGCAATGGCAACATTTTCTTTCTCATTCAACTTACTCTTTCCCTAGAGTAAGTTTGTCATTTGCAAAGTTTTCTTTGGAAGTCTTTCTTCTCACGATTTCCAATAGTTTGTAAAACACCTTTAAACACTTTCTACAAAATTAAACCTGTCATTTAGTTGACCACTTCCAATATATTGCCTCTTTCCATTTGCTCTAATTTGATCTGGTTGCTTTTAAGGGCTGGCACATCGCTGTGATCCTGGAGTTTCTCTTTGCCTGGGTCATGGCTCTGGTTCACTGAGAGAATCCACTGTGATGAAGTGTGCCAGTTCTGGAGCCAGAGTGCCCAGGTTTGAATTCTGGCCTCAGCACTTACCTGTTGGGTGGCTTGGTTAAGTGACTTCCTGGGTTCCTTTGTAACACAGATAATAATAATGCCATCCCATAGGGTTGTGGTGAGGTCTTAACATATATAAAGCACTTGGGATCATACCTGGCATATAGTGAGTTCAACATTTTATTTTTCATTTAACGAGTATTCATTGAATGTCTACCATGTGTCAAGCTCTATTCTACGCACTGGGGATACAATAGAGAAATAACAGACCAAAATTTTCCCCTTATGAATTTGGGAGATGGATGCTAAGTAAATGAAGTAAAGTGAAACACATATGAAATTGTCATGAGAAATTCTCTGAATGGTGGAGAGTTATATCATAATGTACTACGGCATCTCTTCCCAACTCTGCATTCAGGGGTGATGTAACACAGAGTTACTATGAGCATATTAAACTTTGGTATGATGGGAATATTTTCTCATAAATACCAGCAAGAACTACAAGTTTGGGCTTGGTGTACTGTTTTATTGATTATTGGACTTAAGAAAGCCATAGAGAAAATGCTGAGAATGCAGATTAAACTTGAAAGTGTGTTGTTTCTGCAGATAGTACGTTGTGAATAGTATACACCATTGAGGAAATATTTCCCAGCATTTGAAAACTATTATACAACTTAGCAAAGCAGTCGCTCAATCACTGGCAAGTGAATGAAGTTCTGACACATCTTTGTTGTTCCACACTCGTCTTGTTAATGTAAGTGAAAATGTCAATCGACATTCAGATTGGAGCTACTCTCCTCATTATCCACAACCACAAGTTGGCTACAGATGTAAACATCCACAATTGGCTATAAGGAATTTTCAATGAAAAGTACTGTATATTTTAGTATTTGTACATTATGTGTCATTCACCCTCTATATCAATAACATTTAATACATGTACGTCCATACACATACTACACATACCCACTGTTTTTCCTGGAGAACTTGCTCAGTGTTTACTAGCATACCATTGCTTGTGTCCAAAATAGGCCTGGTGGTGAATGGAGTCACTTGTCTCTGCATCTACCCCCTTGACTTTGACCCTCGTCCTGTCAGTCCCCCATTCACTTTCTGATTTCACATATTAGGCTGAGGAATTATGCCTGTTGCTTTGTTTTCCTGAATGTGGGGTTTGTATTTCTTATCCTCTTTGCTTTGGGGCAATTTTTTTTAAAAGAATAGGGGTGGCCTCTTGAAAAATATTTTGTTTTAATTTTACATGTCTGAGCACTAGTGAAGTTAGTTTTTTCATCTTTATAACCATTTTTCGTTTTAATTGCATTATCTATTCAAGTTCTTCGCCTATTTTAAAAATAGCATGTCCTTTTTCTTACTGGTTTATGAAACCTCTTTATTAAAATCTTAATCATTTTCCTTCTGCCACGGACAAACTGGACATAACAATCTGGCTGCTTTGGCTCCTGCTTCTGCATGTCCATACCAAAAACAAACAAACAAAATACTCAAACCAAGAACAAAACACTTTGCCACAAATAATCAAACCTTAAAAATTTTCAAAACCTTTAAAGAAAATATGGTACTTTATAGGAAATTTCCTTAATGAGCCAATGGCAGGCTTTTCAATGGCATATTACCACATTTTGTCGTGTATAGTGCATGCTTACATTTTTGGCCAAAACATTCAGGAAAAAAAAGTCTTTTATTTTAATTTTTAAATTCAATTATTTATTTACTTATAATTAGGTACTTATATTTGTATCAATAAAGGATATTGTTGTGCATACAGATAACATTATTGCTTCCTAGAGTTACGCTTTTAACACATAAGCATAAGTAAAAAAATTAAAAACATTTATGTAGATACTGAATTAGTACTATCCATGTATAACACACATCCTTATTTTTCCCTCAAAAATTTGGGCAAAAGGTGCTCATTATACACGACAAAATACGGGTATACAAAAAGCTTCCTAATTCTGAATTCCTTTTAGATATTTCTGCCTCTTTCCAAAGTGTTTCTTTCACTTAAGGTAATAAAAATGTTACCCTCTGTCCTCACTGTCACAGTCCTCTTCTTGGATCTTTATTTAAAGCTTGCTCAGGCCCCATGCTCCTGACTCGGGGGCGCTCCCTGCCAGGCGCCGTCTCCCAGGGACAGCTCCTTGCCTTTGGCAGCTGTGTTTGGGGGAACTGTAGGAAGAGTGAATTCCCTCATAAATCTGATATGTAAAAGTTTCCAACTGATTCTACTTTTATTAGAAATGTTTTGTTCATTTCATTTTTGTCATAAGTGAAGTTTAATGTTTTGATATATAGGACTTACTACTTTTCTCTAAATCAATGAATAAAATCTTTTATGTATAATTTCTATCACTGGAGTTATGTTTAGAAAGGTCTTTCCTACTCTGAGAACATGTAATTACCCACCTTCTCTTTTCTCCTACTTCTCTTGGCTTTATTTATTTATCTTTTTATGTTTAACTCCTTAAAACTCTTAGTAATTTATTTTGGAGTCAGACGTGAGAGCAGGATCCATTTTTATGGTTTTTATTGTTATTGTTCTTAAACCCTTTACCCAATGTCCCAGCACCATTTAGCTGTTACTTACTGATGTGAAATGCCTCTTCTCTCATGGAGTAACTACTTAAAATCCTATTGGATTTGACAGGTAAAAATGATATCTTGTTATTTTAATGTATAAATAATGTGATTTGATAGACTCGTAAGTGATTTGAAAGCTATACACAAAGAGAATAAGCCACTGTGAGTGGATATTATAAACCATCGTCGAACTAGACAGAAAAAAAGTTTATTAGCCGTTTGTGGCATCTTTTCATGAAAAAACCTTGACAAGCAGGAGGTGTCACTACATGAGAATAGTCTAAGGGATGGAGGAGATGAGACACTGTGGAAGAGCTGTGGCGAATGACGAACTGCAAACACTAAACACCGACTAACCCCAAACCCACGTGCATTTTCGCCTTTGCACGGACTCGTGGGGCGGTCTGAGTGGGCATCTGCGGTGTGGCCCTGCTGCTGTGCTTGTGTCTGCCCTCCCTGTCCGAATTATCCTAACTGGAGCTCCTGGGAAGGGCGGGCTGGCTTCTCCACTGGACCGGGAGCTCTTGGGGGTCCCCCTGGAACTGTAGGCAGCCACCTGGCCACCCCCAGGGGAGGGCTTGCCTGAGAATTCAGCAGAACCAGAGGAAAGCAGGGCTGAGCAGTGGAGAGGGACTGGTTGGATTTTTAAATAAATTGCCTTTGAAAAATTGTTAGAGATCATTTGGAAGGCTTAAGGAGGCTCTCTACTAATTGTGTGTATCCTGCTCCTCATCAAGCTTTGGAGAATATGTGCCGAAATCTTCCTGTGCTCCACCAGTATTAAGCAGCAGGACATTTTGCTTTGCAAAATCTATGGTCACTTTCAAATACTGGAAGGAATATATTTCCATGTATATAAAATAATTCTGAGAAAAAGCACCTTAGTTTTTCAGGGGAAGAACAGGAAGACTTACATTAATGTAAAGTGATTGGTTCTAAAATCTCAATTCAGACTTTTTAAAGTATGCCAAAACATAATTAGTAAACTGGAATTCTCAGAAGCAAAAATCTAATTTGTGGTGAGGGAAAGAGGGGGTGGATTGTAATAAAATAAATAAAAAAGAAACAGAAAAAATAAATCTATAGGAAATTTCTGAGATTAATGATAATAATATAAAATAAATACTTTTTGCTAGGCACCATTCTGGGCATTTTACGCATGTAATCTTATTTAATATTCATAACAAGACTATGGGGTATATATTATTATTTAGTTTCTATTCAATAGTTAAGAAAACTATCCAAGTTCAGGGGGGTTGTAAGCAATAAAAGGGGGGGTCAAACTCATCCAGAACTTGAACCCTAGTCAATTTCTTATGATGTCTTTGCCCTTTTGCCTATTTTGCTGCTCCTCAAAGTGATGAATTGAAATTACTGATAAAGTCCAGTGGACACATTAACACGCTTTTCTAAGATCTGAGTGTAAGTCCATCTTTTCCAATAGGTACCTTTCCTCTTTGTGCAACCTTGTAAGAGTTTCCAGGTTCAGGCAGAGCAGAACGGGCTCTGGAGAATGTAAAATAAGCCTGAAGCATATATTCATGTATATGGGTGTTTTAGATGTTGAATTTATAATTTATATCAGAATTTAATTTTGGAAGCCAGATAGCAGGAAAGTAGACATTTAGGAGCTGGTGAAAAATGGTCCCCAGAGATGCATGACTGATGTGAGGTGGCCGGGGAAAAAGTCTCAAGAAATTGAAATAAAGTCAGGGAAGAACTTAGAAGATATAATATAAATAAAATGGCGAGCAACAACAAGTTTAGAGTTTAGCTGGCATCAAGAATCAGGGACGGCCCTGACCGGTGTGGATCACAGGTTTGATTCCCAGTCAGGGCATATACCTGGGCTGTGGGTTTCATCCCGGCTGGGGCGCATGTCAGAGGCAACCGATTGATGTTTCTCTCTCACATCGGTGTTTCTCTCTCCCTCTTTCTCCTTCCCCTCCCCTCTCTCTAAAAGTAAATAAATAAATTCTTTAACCAAAAAGAATTATGGATAAAAATGGAGAGATAATACCCCAAACTGATCAAGCCAATCAGGGGGTATTGCCTGTGGTTTTAAAATGCTGAACTGAAAAACCACCTGGAGTACCTTCCTCAAAAAATGACAGAATTGGGCCCCAGAGCAGTGGGCAGAGGAGGTCTCCTGGCCAGCACAGGATGACTCAGTGACAGTGAACTAGTCAGGTAGATCTGCAACTTACAGACCACTCTCCTCTCAAATAAGACCAGGAACTCTTTTTGAGGGCATTTTAACAGTAGCCTGAGAGTTCAAGAGGGACCTGGGTACAGAAAAAGCTTTCCTTTACTGTTCAAAGTTCTTCCAGCTGGTCTAACAATAAAATCTACACAAAGCAGATTAACAAGAGACGACCAAATCCCATCACATATGTGATGGAACCCCTGTGTGGGAACCACGCATCCAGGGGAAGTTCGGAGACAGGAAGGAAAGATGAGGTGTGTATGACATTCTGGTTTAAGGATGAGGTCAGGCGCCTTGGGGCTTCTGAGGGGAGGAAGGGCATTTACGGGACACTAAGAACAGATGTTCAGTAGTTAGGAGTTTGCCCTGCCTTATAGACAGGCCATAAAAAGTTATTTCTGTTGATAACTTTAGATAACTTCTGTTTAAATGAGAAGCAAGGCCTCTAATTTAAATTCTTTAAGGGAGAGATAAGAGTTTCTCTTGGGCCTACAGGGTCTTGATTGGCTTCAGCTCAAAATTATTTGCATGCCAAAGTGCGCCTGCTGGGGAGGTCTGCGCTGAACCCCTGCAAAGCAGATGCTGGGCAGTTTGCTTAAAAAGTCAAGTGGAAGCTTGACTTACATTTTGCTGTAATGTCTGAACTTTCACAAGACATGTAATAGTCTTAATAATATAATTCATAACTAGCATAAAAATGTGACTAATGGCAAAAATAAGAGAGAACTGACTGTACTTCTATTAGGGAACAGTTCACACTGGTTACAGGAAAAAGATGAGATGGGCTGGGAATGAAGGGGAGAGAAATTGCAAAACCTGGTACACATGAACACAGCTCTCAAGAATCTGGAAAGTTAACAGCATCTGATTCAAACTTTTCATCCTCTTTCATTTTGGAAGCTCCAAAGAGGCTTTGCACAAGTCATGTGCCTTGGCTCAGGCACACCCGGATGGGTGGAACACGTTTCATGAGGAGGAAAGGCCTAGGAGGGGCCCTCCATGAGTCAGCGGGACCCAGGAGTTATCTGGCCCTGCCCCAGGGTGGCTCCAGATTCTCTGAAACACAGACTTCCCAAAGTGATGGCATTTTGCCAGCACCTAAAACTCTATAAACAGAAAACTAGAATTGAAGGACAAGAAGAGAAGGAATGAGCAGAAGCAGAAGGGATGGTTACTGAACACACAATGAAGGTACTACATATACTCATTGGAAAAGGAAATTGTATTCACAATTTTAGCACTTTAGATTTTTCTGCAGACCACATACTGGTTCTAGATATTGTCATAATGCTCTTGTAACACAGAGATCTGTGAGGACTCAGGAGATCTGCCCTGTATATTCTGACTTTGATGATTTTTGACTAAGAAGGTACCTCGAGCCTTCACACCAGAGAGGTCTAAGGAGCATCCAGAATGTGGTTCTCAACTTCCTTTTAAGTGTGTGGATTTCTTGACCAAACCAAAGGCATCGTATCACATTGTCCCCAATTGCCACAAAACCTTGACTCCAGGCCACATATTTCTAGCTCTGGTTTTGTTGGGATGTCTTAGAATTAGGTCAGGCATTAGAAAACTTTAATTTTTACCACCAGCTCGATCACCAAAGAGTTCTTTGTCTTTGGCAAATCAGTTAACCTCCCTGTGGTTTTAATTTTTCCATCTGTCAAGTGGCAGTGATGCGATTCCAGCCAGTTTTCAGGCATTTAAGGATTAGCAGAGCTGATATACATGAAAGCATCTTGGAAAGTCTGAGGCATTGCATAAACATAAATGATGATCACACAAAGTGGTAATGTAAACAAAGGCATTACTAAGTTACCCCGACTTTAACTAGTTTGAAGTCTTTTGTATGTTTATTCTTTGGGAATTGTGCCTGCCCTTGGATTTAACCGTTGAACTGGCAACTCAAGGCATAGTTTTAGTTTCTCCGGGTCAGCATGGCATTTCTGGAGTCTGGATTGGTGAACTCTGCATTCAGTAACTTGTACAACAGTAGAAAGGGCACCCATCATGGAATCCCTAGCATACTCACTCACACCTAATGACACATAGGCTTCTTCAAGACTGAGTCTCACAGAGATCTTATCACATTTACCATAATGGACGGTTCAACCCACATTCCAGAGTTGTACCCATGCCTCCCTCGTCCACACACGGATAGCTTTGCCTATCATTTTACTAAGCGCATGGACAGCATGCCACACAACCATCTTCCCCTTCCCTTTGTTCTAACATAAAACCTCCTTAGGTCTTGCTCTCTGTTTTCTTTCCCCTTGATTCACTGGGAAAATGTCATCCCTTGTTACCAACGTGAACAGGCATTCTTGGTTCTTATCGGTGCCCACTTCCTTATAGATGCTTCTTTCATTATTAACACCTTCCCTTGCATCAAACGAGAAACATTTAGTAAGCACTTACTGTATGCTCTGGACTATGTGTTTCATCCTTTAAGATACATGTTCCATCTTAAATATGGTCTGAGCTCCTCCTCTAAAGCACAGGTGACAAACACAAGGCCCACAGGCCAAATCCAGCCTTCCACCTTGTTTTATCTGGCCTGGCATCTTGTTTCTACCCGGCTGCAGCGCCGAGCTCTCACTTGACTGTTGAGGAGTAGTTACATTTATACAGTTGTAAAATTACATTTGATCCTTTGAAGGCAAACATGAGGCTGATGTGGCCCCCGGTGAAAATGAGTTTGACACCCTTGCTCTAGAGGAACACAACAATATCCTTTTTTACCCTGTCCCTGACTCCAGCCATGAACTGCTTTGTCTCCTTCCCTTCAGAGCCAAACTTCTTGGAACAAAAGTCTATGTTTGCCACTTCTATATCCTTAAAAAAAGATCTATTGAGTTTAGACAGAGAGAGGAAGGGAGAAAGAGAAAGAGAAACATTGATTTTCCCACTCATTTGTGCATTCATTTGTTGTTTCTTGCATGCACCCTAACTGGGAATTGAATCTGCATCCTTAGTGTATCAGGACAATGTTCTAACCAAATGAGCTACCCAGCCAGGGTCTGCCACTTTTATATCTTTATTGTACTTAGTGGTTTCATGACAGAATAAAGAATGAAAGGGTTCTGGGATAGGTAGGCTTGGGTTGGAATTCAGGCTCCACCACTCTTACGTTAACCTTCAGTTGTTTATTACTCAATTTGGGACCTTGAGTAAGCTGCTTGACTTCCCCAAGTCTTCATTTTCTTCATCTGTGAAGTGGTCATAGAGACCCACCTTGCAGAAGCAACGGACACATTCTGGGTCTTAATAAATGTTCCTATTCGTCTTAGCTATCACTTGATCTGGCTGCATCACTGATACAGCCGTCTTCCCACCTCAACTGTAAAAATCAACCCACCAACCAGACAAAAAAACCTTTTCCCCAAACCAATCATGCCTAATACTGGTTCTGTTAAAGTATCTTAGAATGGATTAAGAATGAGGAAGTTCAACTTTCAATCCATCCCATTAGGTACCAAAACAAACATTACTTTCACTTTCTTGATTCCTAAACATGCCAGGAGCAATTTTACCATGGGAAACAGCACAGTTTGATAGAAAGAATACTCTTGTTGGCATTATTCAGACCTGGGTTTGACTCCCAAGCTCATCCAACACTAACTGTAGGATCTTGGGTATTTTGCTTCTCTGGGTTTCATATTCCCTGCCTGTTAAAATGGGGCTACTGATTCTAACTTTCAGGATGCCTATGAGAATGATAAATCATATGTGCACCATCCCTGCATATCATAGGTGTTCTACTTATGAATTATCCCAGAACCCAAAACTGTGTTCTTAATGAAACAGGTCGTTATTAAGCTCTCAGGGCACACTGACTTCTATCTCTGTAGAAAAGCTGAGATAATCCTACTTTTAATAAATTAAACACTTTTTTCCCTAAACGCTGGTTGTGCCTGAAACAGGCTAATTGTGGTGCATTCTGCAGAAGGCAGGCTCTGAAAAGCCGTGGGCCTTGTGAGAGTAGTGTGACTGGCTGTCCTGTCTCCCTCAGTATTAGCGCCCATGCAGCCTAACGCTCTTCAGAGAGCTTTCCTTCATCTGTGCATAGAGCACTCACACGTGGTTTCTTATACTAATTTTACTTTTTAAAAAATTCCAGTAAACCACTTTTCCATTTATTTATTCATTTTCTTCCTAGCTAAATGGTAACCTTCTAAAAGCAGGTCTGATGTGTTAACATCTGGCCACAGTGCTCAGCCTCTACCACACATAGTAGGGCATTTACTCTTTATTGATTTGGACTTTCTTTTTCCCTTCGGAGGAAAAAAACCTAATTTAAGATATTTTGTTACAAAATAAATATGTACACAGTAAAACATTTAAGGAAAAAGGGAATCCTGAAAACAAAATCTAACATCTAGATCCCAAATCCTGGTCCCCACCCTCAAGAGATATTCCATCTATTTTTTTTTTTTTTTTTTACACAAATGGGACCATAGTAATACCTTATTCTGTACTTTGCTTTCCTAATTTTATAAAGAGACTGTTTTATATTTTTACAAGTAGGGCTATCAGTTTTTGCTCATAGCTGTGGAGTTCTCTAGTGCATGGATTTACTGTAGTTTATTTGGTCAGTCTTATCACTGATAAAAATTTAGATTATTTTCATAGCTTTATCAAGATATAATTTACATAAATACACTGGTTTAAGGTATATAATTCATTGGTAGTATATTTGCAATCATGCAACCTTCATCAAACCCAATTTTAGAATGCATGAATCACCCCCAAAATAAAGCCTGCACCTATTAACAGTCACTCCCTATTTCTGCCTTCTCTCTCCCTCCCTTGGGCAACCACTAACCTACTTTTGGTCTTTATAGATTTGTCTGTTTTGGAGATTTAATATTAATAGAATCATGCAATATGTGGCTTCTTGTGACTGTTTTTTTTCTCTCACTTAGTTGTTTTTGCAGTTTAATCATGTTTTAGGCAGATATTTTGGTACTTAATGCTTCTTTAATGGCTGAATTATAGTCCATTGTGTGAATACCACATCTCTCTGTTTATTCATCAGTTGGTGGGCGTTTGACTTGTTTCCAGTTTGTAGCGATCACAGATGACACTTGTGTGAACATTCCTGTTCATGTCCTTGTGTGGACATCAGTTTTCATTTTTCTTGAATATATGTGCTCAGAGTAGAATTTCGAGGTAACTCCATGCTTAACCTTCTGAGAAACTATAGGTTGTTTCTACTATTTTTATATTTTGGGATTATTAGATAATCACCGTTATAAGATTATTTTTGTACTCATTCCTTTGACCATAAATATAAACACGTTTTAGAATAAATTCAAGAAAGTTGAAACTGGTAGGTCAAAAGAACCAAACATTAAAACATTTTGGGAAATAATAGCATTTTGTGAGATTTTATTCATTTGCATGTCACCTAGCACAAAAGGTAAATACCTGTTTTACCATAACCTCACCAACATTGTGCATTATCATACTTCTGTAGTTTTAACAATTCTGATGGGTAAAAAATAATATGACACTTCAATTTACATTTCTACATTTCTAAGTGACAATGAGGATGGTGAGGATGTTTATAAGTGAGGTCTTTTCATACATTTATAAAACATTTTCTTTGTGTGTATGTGTCTGTCTGTGTTTCCTTTATACAGAATATTGGAGATAAAGCATCATATTTAGTTAAGTATCTGAAAAGAATAAACATGGTCTGCTTTGTAATTGGAATTTGATCTAATATAGAATATAATTTACAATATAAGCATAAAAGTAGATATTGACTTATCTATATCAAAGTATCTTAGAAATTTCCAGAAGATCCTTAGCAGCCTTCAATGGCAAGAACTTGAAACCTCTGGGCCACTAGTTTAGAAAATCTAGTTTTAGAGAAATTTTCCTTGCTCTAACTAACATTCATCTGTTTTTATCTTCAAAGGATTTGTAAACCATAGTGGATGGGAAATTTTGAAAACTAATTTAGTTAAAAACAAAAACTAACTATATTAGTAAGAACGCTTTGCTCTGAAAGCAAGCTGCCAAGAAAATGTTGGTTAGCTTAGAAGAGTCCATCAAAATGGAAAAAAAAAGTAATAGTGAAACGTTAGCTTTTGCATAAATAATCAAAGCAGAAATTAGGATGAAGGTGAAGAAGTAGAGATCAAAACAAATATGATGATCAATTAGAGGAAGATAAGTAAAGAAAGGCTTTGATCACTCTCTTAAATTTCTCCATCTGGGACTTAACTTTAGCATTCAATGTCTCTGTACGTTATTTTAGTTCTTAAAAATTCACTTCCCCAATAACTTTGTTGGCTACCCAATTGTTGTTTGTATAATTATTTGCTTAATTATATGTAATGAGGAAATGTAAATTGTTTTTATAAATGATTTTATTTATTTTCAATTCATAAAATAACATGAAATTAAATCAGGCAGTTATTTGATGGACAATTACTGACTTAGAATCTTTTCTTTTAAAAAAATATTAAGTTTTATTTTAAAAGGAAAAATTTAGTAGGTAATAATCATTTTTTTTTGTCATATGCTCAGAGTTTACAGAGTACCTCTTTCTTGCTCCATGATACAGCATAATTGGGCAGATGATAATAACTGAATTTCTTTCTTTCGAATGCTAATGTTGTTTTAAAAGTATACTAATAACTTCTATAGGAGGAAAGAAAGTACTGGAACTCAAGTTTCCAAAATGTCCTCAGATGAACTGATCCATGTGTTGAAGGAATGGTGAATGTTTTGGGCGAATGAACACTTTAAAAATAAAATCAGTATAACCCGGAAACATAGCATTAATGAGCAGAGGAGGAATACATGCTTCAGAGACAACATCACAACTTTAGAAGATGGGCAAACAAGAATGGATGCTCCAGATTCAACCCAACAATGGAACTCAGGTAGGAACCTGTGTTTGTCCCCTGAACTGAGAATGTGACTGGGGAACAGGAGGTCAATGCCCTGTCTCAATGGGGTGGCTACCAAAGGGCTCCAGCCACTTTAACTTATGAAGGACAAGTCTAGATTTTTCTACAAAACCTTCCCATTTTTGAATGTTGACAACTAAGAAACAGATAAATAAATAAAACAACCAAGTCCCCATGCCCAAACTCTGCACACCAAACAAAGCACATTTGCAGGCTATATTAATTCATGAGTGAAAACTTTAAGTTAAAGAAGAGGAAGTTGACATAAAGAAAAAGTTTATTAAGGGAAATTGCCTAATCATAGGTTCATCCAGAAAGCTAGTTTTGTTCCTGCTAACAAACACTATGAGGTTTTAAAGGGGTAGATGGGACTACCAGGTAGAGAGTCACAATGAGTTGAAGAAAGAGACCCAGGACTGTCACAAGAAGTCAGAGCTTCCTGCAGTGTCCAGACAGAGCAGGTATTTCTGGTGCGACTCCAGGGGAAGGGTCACTGGGCCGACTAAGGGATCACAACCCAGAGGAACTGTAAGAAGCACAACTATGTAGACAGATGGGTGTGAAGAGAAGGTGCTCAGTTCAATTAGTGTTTGCACTTCTATGACAATGACTATTATTGGCATTGCTATTTTTGAAAGATCACCTAGGCAGAAGAAAGAAAGGACCCCAAGTTGAGAGACAGCATAAAAGTATCACATGATAAATCAAGACCTTGAGAAGGGAAGGCCCAGAAGAGAAAATACAGAAACCATAAAGAAGTTCTGATTTCAGTTGTGATCTTAGGTTTCTCCTCTTTCCTTTTCTTGCAAAAAAAAAAGTAGTTTTAATTACACAAATAATATGCTAAGCACTTCTGAAAAAAGTGTCACAACACAGATAAAGTGAAATTTCACATGACTTTGCACTCCCTGTTTCCCACTCCTTTCCTGAGGCAACCAGTGTTTTATCTTTTGCTGAGCTGACTCTAAAATATACTCACCTGTGTATGTATGCATAGAAATATCTGATTAAAAACCTAAGTATTCCTGTCCCCTGAATATTGTGTGCACATCTGTGGAGCCCATCTCATTCTTTGTGACCACGGCAGAGAGTTTTGGGGTACCCCAAAGCTTGCTCGTCTCCCCCCCTTGACTGCTGACAACACAGCCATGAGCATCCGCTCACCTGCTCCTCTGCAGACGTGCGGCCGTAGTTTTCTAGAACAGATATGATAAGGGGGGCTTTATCAAAGTGGACTTGCTGAAGCTTTGCCTGCTCATAGCCTCTTTGCAATTGGACATTTTAAAACATTTTTCAATTTTGCCAACACAATTCCTTAATCTTTCTGAGCCTTTGTTTAATCTGTAAAATGAAAAATTCTCCTTCACAATAATGTTATGATAACTATGTCAGTTAACAAAAGTGTTTATTACAAGTACCTAGCTCATAGTAGACACTCCATAAACATTCCTTCCCTTCCCTTATTATAACTGCTGTAGTGAAGAAAAATTTAGTCAAATTTGATGTATTTGTATAATTTTCTGTGTTGATAGACCTTTGCAATTAGTAGCATGTGTTCAACCATTGAGTAAATTCACATTTTTAGCCTATATTCATATTCTATTTTTAATTACAGCTTTCTGATTCGGAATATCTCTTTACAGTTTAGCATTAGTATTTTACTATGTCCTGTGTTATAACTCAACTTCCCATTACATTTCTTTCTTCATTTATGGTGAAACCTTTGTTTTTATAGTTCATTGTGACATTGTTTGGCCTTTACTTAGTCTGCTTCATCTCAGGTGAATAAAGTTGTACTTTAATGAAAATTAATGTAGATATAAGCTCATGTTAATTTTTAAAAGGATTTTATTTATTTATTTTTCTAGAGGGGAAGGGAGGGAGAAAGGGAGAGAAATATCAATGTGTGGTTGCCTCTCATGTGCCCTCTACCGGGGACCTGGCCCCCAACCCAAGCATGGGCCCTAACTGGGCCCTAATTGAACCAACAACCTTTAGGTTTGCGGGATGACTCCCAATCCATGAAGCCAGGTAAGCCTATGTTAATTTTTTAAATTTTTTACTGAAATGAAAAATTTGTTGGGAAAATTTTGGATTTCTGATAATGTTCAAAGCAAAGACCTCAAATTCGAATACACTGTCCTGACTGTTCGCAGCTCAGTCAGGTTTACCAGCTGAACATAAGGACTTCTTCACCTCATTTATCTCTTCTGTGTGCTTGGCTTAATGATTCAAACCACTCAAATAATACCAAGTTTTACAGTTCCTAAATCTAATTCACAAACTCCATCACTATATTATACATTTTAAAATATCACCACAGTTACACTGCACATCTAGTCTTATATAAAGTCCAACTATACCAGTACATTGGTGAAATTAAAATCTCATGGACAAATATTTAACAGCTGCTCACACTGATTCCTCTTTTGTTTTGTCCGATGTCCTACATCTAATACATGAGCAACTCCTACAGTGCTACCTCTGAAACACATTCCAAATTCACCTGCTTCTCTCCCTTGCATGGCACCAGCCTGGTCCAAACCACATCGTCTCTCACTCAAAGCCTTCTAACCAGTCTTTCTGCTTTGTTCTTATTTGCCTGCATTTTATGCTCCAAACGGCAGTTAAAGAGAAGCTCTAAAATGTTAACCAGATAGTAACGGCTTTACTAGTTTCAGTGGCTTCCTATGGCAGACTCCAAACTATGACCTTCTAGGACCTGTAGGATTTGGTCAGTCAGTGCCCACTACTGCAACCTCTTCTTGAACCATTCCTCCTCACCCATGGTATTTCAGCCTACTCAAGGCCTTTCAGTTGGTGTGGCCACATCAGGCTGGTTCTTACCTAAGGAATTCACACTAACTACTCTCTGCTCAGGCAGTCCTTGTCTTCTATCATTGTGCAGTTGGACCCTCTCACTGTTCGTGTATCTGCTTAAACATCATCTTCACAGGGAGGTCTTCACTGTTGGCCTCATCGAATAGCTTCACCTTCTCTGGCACCTGCTCACGCACTCTGTAGCATCACTCTATTTTTTTCACAGTTCTCACCATTGTTTGAATTTGTTTATTTGTTTACTTCTCTGTTGTTTGCTCCTCCATGTTAGGAGGTAGCTCAAACCATATCTGTCCACCTCGTTACTGTATTTCCGAGCATAAGCACACAGTTGTCACTCACTAAACATTTGTTGAATGGCCATATAAATAAATGATCTTTTTAAAAATTATGAAATGTCAAACCCTCTTGGATCTTGCCTCTTTTAGATCAACACCAAAAATTAAACATTATAAAGAATTCATTAAAGGGTGAAGGATCTACAGGAACACTTATAAAAGACATATGGACAATAACAAGGAGGGGTGGAAACGGGGAGAGGGAGGTGGGGAGGGCTGGGGTGTCAGGAAGGGATGGGGGGAAAAGACAAAACTGTACTTGAACAACTAAAAAAAAAAATGCATGCCATTGGGCCTACTCAGTAAAATTTAAATGGTAAAAAAAAAAAAGAATTCATTATGTAATTTATGTTTATCATTAATATTCACACAAGGATTATTGTTATTTTTAGTACGAAGTAGTGGAATTGAATGTTATAGGGCACTGAACAAAAAGAATGATGGTTAAATATGAGGTGAAGCCATATAGTGAGTAGAAAGAACAACATTTAATATTAGCCTTAGAATTGGAAGTGGAAAAAGAAGGCATCTAATAGAGAAAGTCATTGGGCCTAAATTTAATTAAAATTTAACTCACAGACTTGGCTGAAAGAAAGGAAATCTTTGGCAATAAGAGAGCAGGGACAGTCAGAAACACAGATTCTGAAGATTCCAGGTAGACATTCCAGAATTGGACTGGCCAAGTTCATTCAGAAAGGTCAGCCAGAAAGGAGGCATAAGAGTCCAAGTTAGTCAGTCAATATAGAGTATCAGTGAAGACCTGGTACTCTGGAGTTAGTCAGACTTTTAGTAAAACCCCCTTGACCTTGGAGATTACTGCTGAGGTTGTTCATTGACTGAACGTTGTTACTTAGCTGCAATGTGCCTATAGATATCAAAGTTAATAATATTATATAACTAGTGAACAATGAAGAAAGTCAGTTCTAGTGGCCAACTAAGAAACTATACACGAAACAACAATATTAGATCTGGATAACATGAGCTGCAAAATGCAGATTTTTACAACCATGAAAGGGAGTGATGCTGGAGATGTAGCGTGATAAAACTGTGCTGGGTGGGGGGAGAATAAGAGGCTTGGTACTTGCCCACTTCGGACTTCCCACTGTGCCAAGACTTTGCTATAATGGACACCAACCCAAAGTTACCTCGAGGGCCTGGGAAGGGGGAGAAGCTCTGCCTGCCTAGGATCCCCCAGCCTGATTTCTTCTGGTAGGTTTTGCTAAAACTGTATTACTTATAGTCGTCTTGGTAAAATTTGACACCTGCAAATTGAGCCTCAGAGCTCATTTTGACCAAACCTCTAGTGCAGCTCTTTGTAGGACCACACCAGAGATGCACAGTCGACTCAGAGTCTCGATAACGCCTTGTCAAAGGACTGACTGCTTCTTTAGAAGACAAGATCATATGTAGAGAATCCTTAGTAAGTTAGAGAGATGTAACTAGAATGACATCAAACAGAACAAAGTATAATTACTTAGAGACAAAAAAATTTAGTATACTGTTAAGGAAAAAAAACAACTATACACAGTAATCATAGAAAAAATTTTAAGGTACCCTTATGTCATGAATAAAATATGAATACATTTTATAATATAGTTACTCAAAAGGTAAAATGATATTTTACATTTTGGATAACTGAAATATGACTCCTAGTTCCTGAAAAGAACATATTTTAGGCTCCTACTAAATCACCAGAATTCGGCTCTTCAGACACTGTTGTTATTAAACTCAGGTCTACAGCAGTTGTTTTCACTGTTTAGGGTGCATCAGAATCCCTTGGCTTCATGTAGTACATGGTTTTAGAAACCCACCCCTGGAGACTCTGACTCAGATGTTTTGGGCGCTTAGAATCTCGGGGAGTTCTGATGCTTATAGTTTTCAATGACACTTTGAGAAACATTGATTTTTTTCCCTCTCCTTTAAATGAAATGCTAGTTAATGGTGGCATTACTGACCTAGTAAAAGGTTTAGATTAAGGTATGAGATGTTTTGGTTGATTGCTTAAAAAGATTAAAAGAAATAACCTGGAGATAGCATTTATCCACTTTTGCCTATAAGCCCAAAATCAACAACAGCAGTATCCCCCTGAAAACTTAATAGAAATTCTGACTCTCAGACCCCATCCCAGATCTACTGGATTAGAAACTCTGAAGCTGGGGCCCAGCAATCTCGTTTAATAAGCCTTCTAGGTAGTTCTGTTCCACACTAAGGTCTGAGCATCATCAGTGTAGAATGAATGAATGGTGGACCTTGTCTTATTCGAAGGTCAACATGAAAATGAAGAGACTGGTAACTTGAAGTAGTCATTGCACTACTAAGGTGTGCAATTCGATGCCTGAAATGTACAGGGTGAGGCAAAAGTAGGTTTACAGTTGTGTGAATAGAAAGTAATACAATAATAAATGACAATACAAGAATAAACTGTTTCATGTACTCACAACTGTATTATTATCACAACCTCTCTGTGTTCAGTCTTAAAGCACACCTTGTTTATTTTTGATCCTCAGTTATATTGTTTCAGGTACTAGCTGACATTTGTTAGTACTTCATTCTTTGAAAGTCCCTTCTTGCCCTTTCTACAAGAACCAAACTTTATGTGATCCAGCCATAGTTGAAGTAAGAGAGCCTGGTGGTTAGGAAGTGGGAAAAACCTCCTTAAAATGCCACAGCACTACTCATTTAGTAACTGGATGGATGGGGAAGTGACAAGCAGGGTGGAGGGTGACAAAAGGCAATGGGGGAAATCAGAAGATGACTTGAGGGGCAGACTGAAAAGACTGTAGGACAGCAGACAAAGGGATGAGGCGCCATCTTTGACATCCTATTTATAGAACGCTGTCAACCAGTTTTCTGTCTAGAAAGGGAACCGAGCAAGGCAAAGTGGATTCACCAAAGGTGGTAGAATCTCTTTTGATCACTTACAGAGCAAACTGCCAAGGAATTAGAATCTCTGTTTCTAAAGACAGAACCGTGAAACCATAGGACTGAAAGTTCTTGTGAGGCACTATTCCAGGGACTTTAATGCAATTTGGCAGGAATAAACCTGTTGATTCTGTATGAAGCCATCTTCCTGTTCCCGCATAGGACTTTGGAACAGAATGAGAGAATCACCTAGCCTTAGGGATGACACCGCATAGGATAACTCTTTAAAAAGGACTTGTATTCTGATTAGAGATAAGAAATCTGAGGTCCAGATAAGTTTAGTGATTCATTAAAGTACATAAAGCTTCAAATCTTGAGATCCAGGGACCAGAATCCTGTTTTCCTTATTCAAGTGTTATATTCTTTCTACCATCCCATGAAACCCAAAATAGCTCTTTCTCTTTCTCTCTCTCTGTTTCAAAATTCTAAAAAGATCAAAGATAAACAACTTCCTTTTGTAAGTTTTTTCAGCATCTTAATGATGAGGTAACAAAAAGGTACATGTTACTCTCTAAGATGAAAGAAGAAACTAAGGAGAGACAAGGCAAGACAGAAAATCAACGGCCAGTAGACTAAGAGCAAACACAACCAGCCCGGACTCTTTCCCCAGACAGAAATAATTGTCCCAGTTTTTTTGTGAAGAGGAGAAACTTAAGATTTCCTACCAGTCATGGGTGTATGTTTGCTTGCTCATACGTGTGTGCATGTGTGCATATGTGTGCTGAGATGATTCTGGAGGTAAGTGAGGTTGATAATTGACTTCCTGGAAGGGAGGGGAATTGCTGATAGTCAAATCTCTGAGCTGGGGGAAGGGAGAGGGAGTGGGGGGTGGGAAGAGTGAGCAGAGTGGAGATTCGTCAGGCAAACTCCTCATTGACGGTTTAGGCTTCTTTATGGAGAGTCCCAAAAAACATCAAAGAAGGGACCCAGTTGGTGGAGGCAGGGGGTATAACGACAGTGACTGCCACCTATGAGGCTAACCCATGAGTCTGTTATCAGCAATAAGCTGGGTTGGGTTGAGCTGAAACTGTGCCGAGATAAGAATGGCTCACAGGGTCTGGAGTTGAGGCTGCTCCAGGGTTGTAACTAGCTGGGGGCTTCTTTTGACTTCATTGGGAAAAACCCCTGCCTTCTTCTCAAGACAAAAAGAGAAGAATGCCAAGATTTGCTTTGAAAGTAGGTGGAATTGCCACTCTCTAATTCCATAACACCCCAGACTGTTAGTGTGCCTTTCACATGCAGGTTTCCTGCTGTGTGGGACATTTCTGAGAGGTTTGGAACTGCAGATCCATAACAGCCCAGTGCTCTTCTTGTCCGCCCCTTATGGAATGCTGGGCAGAAAGGCATCTCAGGGTGCATCTGCTCATGTGCCAAATGGGGATGGGGCAGTACTAGCTTCTAAGGAGGCATTTGGAATTGGGGGTGGGGTGCGCGTGGGGGCAACAAGATTGTTTTTGTTTGTTGCAATGGGTAGTGAGCAGAGCAGGCTTTTCGGTGGCTAGAGGTCAAGGAAGCTGACATTCCTGCACTAGGACAGATAGTTCTGCTCAGTGAGGAATAGTGTGTTCCAGACGGCCAGTGGCATTTTGGGAAACTTACTAGCCCATTTTATATATGAGATCCAGAGTGTTAAGTACTTCAGAGTTAGGTGCAGAGCACAGATGAGCTCTCTCGAAATACATAGAGTAACGTGGCATCCCTCTGGCAGTGCTCACCTGCCACCCACAGTGGCCTCTTCACGATTTATGTCTTGTGCTCCGAGAAGCCTCCCATTTTCATATCTACCTAAGATCAGCATGATTCGAAGGGCATGCTGCTGCTATGACACTTGGCCATGTCAAGGACAGCAAATCTGTACTTTCGCATAACTAAACATATAAAAACTTGCAACTTGAGATGCTAACCAGATGATTAGTCTTCATTCGGCACCAATCCAGAGTGGCTTCAGCCCTGGCTGGTGCCACTCAGTTGGTTGGAGCATTGCCCTGTAAACTGAAAACTTGTGGGCTTGATTTCCGGTCAGAGTGCCTGCCTGGTTCTGTCCCAGGTCGGGACATGTAGGAGAGGCAACTGATTGATGTTTCTCTCTCACACAGATGTTTCTTTCCCTCTCTCTCTCTTTTCCTCCCTCTCTAAAATCAATAAGCAGGTCTTCGGGTGGGATAAAAAAAAAGTGAAAAGAGCGTCTTCACTTTGAAAGTGCCAGTGTTTGAAAAAATCAACGCTGTTTGTCTCTCTAGGCCGTCATAAACAGCGGGAAGAGACACAAAGATGGGAACATCAGAGTTTTTCAGTAATGAGGCTTTTTGTCAAAGTGAAAAGCAAAATAAAAATAGCAGCACAGCTTCCTGATTTCTGATTCAATCAATCCGTGGGCCTGCCATTTGGTTTGGCTTCCCAAGCCCATTTTAACTGAGATGGTGGAGGCGGTGAAAAGTGGGGCACTGGTATGTGCGGCAAAGCTTCAGAGGCAGGAGTGAAAACAGGAAGGGAAGAGGCTGGTGTTGGCCCCATTTCCAGACCCAAGCTGGCCCCTTGTCACGAGGCCTGAGCACCTATGGGAGGAAGGCACCCATCTTCATTCTCATAGAGAATGTATTTCAGGCTTTGAAAAATGTGGATATCTCAGGAACGCTGGCCCTGGTAACACTGGAATACAACCTTTTGTCAGCTGTCAGTGTTTCCTGGCCTTCATGGCCCACACTTACTACTTTAGTACCACTCCCAATTCAGTAACATTATACAGTGGCCCAGCAGGCTAGAGCCAGATATCTATCTGGTTTCCTAAGGACTGTGGCTAACCTCCAGTTTATCGTTTCTTGTGGCTGCGTTCCTGCTACAATGTCTTTGCTCTCCAGAGACGCCTCTAGTCATTAACAACCAGGAGAGGTCTGTAAAGTACCCATTCTTTTGATTTAACAGGTCCCTAGAACTAGAAGGCACCTGAGAGGCGATCTAATTCACCTCTTTCATTTTGCAAATGACAAGGCAGTCAAAGAACTTACTTGTCCTAGATCACCCCACATTTACAGAGTTGATCCCCAGATGGAGTGTCTTGACATTAAACCCAACTGCACTGTCCAGTTGAAGAACTGCGGGCTGATTGGATTCACTGGGATGCGTGCTGCTCAAACTGCTGGCTGTGAGGGAATTCGGGAATGGTTAGCATGCAAGAATGTTTTTTCCCAGCAAGGTTTTCAAACCTTGCAATTGCTTTAGTTCAAACTTTTGAACCTTAAAATGTATATATAACAGGAGGCTGCCACCCAAATCTCCAACGCCCTTCACTGTCTCTCCCACGTCTGTGAGGCTGTGAGTGTGCGGGTGCATGCATTCTGAGATAAGGTGCCTTGCACTGCAGCTCTGGCTCTGAACTACAAAGCCAACGAGGCTCTGAAAAGCTGCAAGAATACCCACTTCCTACTTTACTGGTGACATATTTTTGCAAAGCTGTTCTCAGCTTCCTCATCTCAAGCAAGTTAAGGTCCTAGAACAATGCCTTCAGGTTCCTTTTTATGCTGCTTCTGCTTTGCACAGTAAACAGCCTTCCTAGCAAACATGAATGGTTTTTCACCAGTGAATTTGAATTGTAAGTATTATCTGCTACCCTGCATTTATCTGATGCAGCATTTCCCCCAAAGTTAGTTCTCGGGACCATTGGTCCTACTAAGCTATTTTGAGAGGGAGGGAGGGAGAGAGAGAGGGAAAGAGAGAGAGAAAGAGAGAGGGACAGTTCTGTGATCAAATATGACTTGAGAAATTGACACAAACTATACTCTACTTTTGATGTTCATAATAATTAGCAGTGTATCAAAGACCATAAAAATGAATTTAACTTGGCCTCGGCCGGGATTTCCCGAATATAGGGAAGTTGCGTTTTGCCCATCACACTCGCTAACAACCTGCAGAGCTCTTGGTAGGTGGGCAGTGCTGAGGTGACAACCAGCCTTTACTGAGCACTTTCCTTATGTCTCCTGGGGTCCGAGGCATTTTATGGAATAAAATCTGTTTTAAGGATCCAATATCCAAGGACAAATCTAGACTCTGTAGTCGGAGACTCAGATACACCTCTTTACTACTTCAATAACTTTGGGCAACTTACAACAAGCTCTGAGCCTCATTTCTTCCTTGCAAAATGGGAGAATAAGAATAGATTGTGATATCATGTGTGAAAAAAAGAAAAAAATACTGGTAGAATATCTAAAGAGAAGCATATGAACAATACTTCAGTTTTCTAACTGCACCAAGAGGCCAATTTTTAAAAATCTTTAAAGAAATATCACCTGGATATGCATCATTGAGTATGATAAAGACAGGTTTTCTTCCTGCAGATCTTGAAACATATTGCCATCGTTTTCTGATAGGTACCTGATAATTTTCTCATAAGCTTAGGAAATCCTTTATTTTAGGAAATATATCTTGTGGAGCACACAGAAAATGTGCTAAGTTTTAAAATCTTCTTTCTAGTCCTGATTCTCAGTGGGTCGGGGCACACAGTAGTTTGTACGTTGTTTCCTATGGAAACGTGAGCTTGTTATCACATTAGCCAACAAGAGCCTTTTTAGCCCATAACACTAACAGCCTTTGTAGAGAGAGCGCTTCCTTGTTCCAGGTGCTGCTCTAAAAGCTTTGCTTATGGAAATATTCATGTAATTCCTCAAATACCTTAGGGGATAGGCAGCATTATTTTTCTCTTTATAGGTGATGAAATATGCAAATTGTTAACTTGCTGAGAGTCTGACAGCTACTGAGGGGCGGAGCTGGAACTCAAACCCAAGACAGCCTGGCTCCGGAACTGGCACCTTGACCACTGAGCATCCCCTGCCCCTGGTGTAGCTGAACAGCAGTACTGGGTGGAATTCCTGTGGGGGAGCAGGAAAGATAGGGTCCAGTGGGGAAAAAAAGACGAGACCATTTCCTTTCTTAGGGGACAGGGAACGATATGTAGGTTTATCTTTGCAGTAACTTTTTACTTCCTGCTTCTCCTGCGGATACTCTAAATTACAGGGAGGCTCACTTTGCTGCCCTACCAGGCCCTCACTTCTCCCCAGCCGTCAGCTCACGCTCACCCATTTTCCCCCAGCCTCTCTCTCCTCTGCCCTCACTGGCCTTGGTGACACCGACTCTCTTTGGGGCTCCGCTTAGGTGGCAGTTCCAATAGGAAGCATTTTCCTCTGACCCTTTAGGAGTAGTTAAGTCTCACAGCACCCAGCAGGCTTCACTGCCCTTACTTTAGCCCTTATGGGGCGGAGTATAAGTGCTCATTGACTTGTCCAGGGCTAGTATTACAAGACGAGGTTCAGGAGAGCAGGAATTCCTTCTTCCTAGCACACAAACAGGAAAAGTGTGTCAGACACATCATGCCTCTGAAAGAAGAGTGTGTTTCTACTCAAGCTGTGCCTCTCATTTTATTTTCATGTGTCTCATCTTTCCCCCTGAGCCCTCCACCAACACTGAATCCCTATTCCATCCTTAGGGGTGACAAGAGGCTCTCTTGTAACAACACTGTGTTGAGCATATTCAGGTTGGGTGTTGACTAAGACTCTCAGGGAAGTCCTTCGTGGGACACTGACCATTCCCAAGAAGACAATGTGGGCCGAAGTCTCACCATCACTATGGTTACCTGGCTGGTAGCCTGGCCCTTTTGGAGCAGAACACAGGAGACATGGAAGCAGAGGTGCTCTAGCAATGGGTGCTGCTGTTGTTGCTGTCACTGTCTCCATGAGTGGGAAATGGTGGTAGGTGTTACCTGCAGAACGCTGGTCAAGTGAAAACTGAGTACAGTAGGGGCAGAGGTGCCATTACCGACTCTGTACCTCTCCTGCCTCCACTCTGATTCTGTTATCATGGTGTGCAGTGAGCCCTCTTACTGTAGCTCTCTTGGAAACCAGGCTATATCACTTTACACTTTCAATTTGATTAGACATTTCATCAGAATAAAGCTAAGAAATGACATAAGTGAGTGATTATTTTTCTATATATTTTCGGAACAGAATTTTAGGTATTGACTCCCTCAGTTGCTCACTCATTCATTCAACAATGCTTGCCAAACACCTAGTACAAAGACATGATGCTGAGCGGAAGGCCCTTGAAGATGATGGGGCACAGTCATCACTTTCATGGGAGTCACAGAACACGAGGGGTCAGGTGCAGAAATAACGAACACCATATGGGGTGTGATGTGTATTTATTGCAGGGATGTTACTTTAGTTTTAGAGGCATAGCTGAGTTACCAGCAGGTCATCAGATCAGTGCTGTTCACTTGAATGTTCTGGGATGATGGGTATGTACAATTCCTGTGCTGTCTTGTACTATACTGACCAGCCACAGGTGGCTATTGAACATTTAAAATGTGGCTAGAAAAAAATAAAGTGTGGCTAGAAGAACTGAATTTTAAATTTTACTGAATTAACTGAAATTGAAGTAGCCCCCTGTGGCTAGTGGCTACTATACTGGACAGTACAAATCTAGATAATAGTCAATCAGACAGGTAGAAATGTCTCTGCAAAGCAAGGACCCAACAAGCATCCTGAAGTGTCAACAATGTAAACAGAGAACTGGAGCTCCTAGGAGCTCCAGACTTTGTAACTACCTGCCTATTTGACATCTCAAAACTCCTCTAATTGCCCAGGCACGCAATAAAATCATGGTCCTCTCCCATAGCGAACCCAATTTTCTAACCAAAGGACCTGTCCGATCCACTCTCTCCCCGTCTCCACTGCCACCTCCTTGTCTAGGCTCTTATCACTTCTTTAACTGCTCCTAGAACGTCCTTTCCAAACATCAAACATGACCAGGTCGCAGCCCTGGCTGGGTAGCTAAGTTGGTTAGAATGTCGTCCTGATATGCCAAAATTGCCGTTCCATCCCCGGCCACGGCACATACAAGAATCAACCCATGAATGCACAACGAAGAAGAACAACAAATCTCTCTCTCTCTCTCTCTAAACATCAATCAATAAAGAAATATGACCACATCCCCCACATATTTAGGCAAAAGCTCCAAGTCCTTAACATGACCTGTAAGGTTTGGCCTCTGCCTACGAGCCTAGTCCCAACTTTTATTGCTTTTCCTCCTTTTCCTCCACTGCAGCCTCACTCACCTTGATACTTCCTGTTGTTCATTAAACAGCACTGTACTGAATGGAGGGCCAGGGGCTCGTACAGATGCTGCTGGTGTGTGTGAGTGCATGCCAGTGTGCGTATGCGAGCGTGTGTGAGTATTTGTGCGAGAGTGTTCATGTGAGTGAGCCTGAGTGTGTGTGGTCAAATATTACACACCATCGCCCTTTGGTTTCACCAAAATCTGAGGAAGCTCCTAGAGATGCCCTGCAGATGTCTCTAAGCAATAAAAATAAATGCTTTTATGTAGGCCTGAGGTCTGTGCTTGTTTAGTGAAAGTGTTAATCAAATGGATGGCTTTCAAAGAGACTCTGGCCACACACATCATGTTGACTGGGTTAGTGTGCTACCCAGGTGCAGTGTGGGAAAACTGAGCTTATTTAGCACCATCAGCCCCTTGCATGACCCCTCCAATTCAGGCTGAAAACAAGGAGCCACAAGTTACCTGCTTTGAAGGCCAGAGCACGTGGCACGCAGTGATGTCACATATTGGATAAAATCAGGTGCCCGGCAGGGGGGCAGAGGAGTGAAAACGAGAAGGCTTTCTTCATGCTACTACTTTCCCCACGACAGCTGGCACCTCTGTCCTACACACTTTTGTGTCATTGTTTCCTTCTCTCTGTTGTTATTCATTTTCTAGGCATTTCAGGAAAATTTCATTATCCTCAAAGTTGTTCAGGGCGTAATTGTCTCCTTAGAAAAAAGAGAACGAGCTGCAGGGCAGCCTGACTCTAAGTGAAACTCAGGAGACAAAGTTTGTCTTCAAAGGTCCCTATGTCTCCTGTTGGCATTTGTTTCCATTTTTAGGTTTTCTGAAACTCTGGTCCAGGAAGGAAAGAGGCTGTCTCCAAGGTATCTTTAATCACAAGCACAAACAAGCACACTCTATGCATTTGAACTGTTAGAACCTGTCCTAAGAGTACTTGCAGACTCTGGCATATAATCCTGTCTGTACATGAGGCTGGTTAAATATTTTACTGTTTTCTGAATGCTGTAAACCCAGCCTTAGAAGATTCTTTTAAGACGATCCATTAAGTATTTTTTCTGATAGATGTTTTACAATAAAATGTCCTACTAATGTTTTCCCCTTAGATATGTGATTAAAAGTTCTTGGTCAAGATGGCAGGCTGACGACATACTATAGCAACTCTGCTCACCCCAAATCTCTATAAAATATGGAGAGTATATTTGAAAAAAAAAACCCATAAACACACTGAAAAACAAGAAAGGAAACCCACAGTGGACCAGAGCCATGAGGAACCTCTAAAAGATAGGGCTGTGGAGAGTTCAGCTGGAAGAGGTCACAGAAGCCCAAGGAGAGCACACAAGAGTGGGCTACAACGAGTGGGCACCCGCCGAGAGCACCCCCCACTCAGAGATGGAGAACGCTGGGACAGGAAGGGGTGTGGGGGGAGGACCTGGAGGAATCTTCACTATCAACATGTGCACAAGTGTAGAACCTCTTAACATTCAAGAAAAACCAACACTGAGAGAGGACTCTGGAGTCCACACAGAGCAAAACTCACACCGGAGGAAACAGTAGAACAGCAAGAGAGATGCATCTGAAAGAGGACCAAGCTGATGCTGTGATAATGAAAATATTTTACGCTCTTTTTAAACAAAATAAAGTGGGACTGAATGCAACAACTGGATGCCATTGTTCCTGGTGTCGACTGATACCTGAGGCAACTGCTGACGTTTACCATCTATTACTTGTCTATTTTCCAGGGGCTTGTTATTTGAGCATTATCACCTTTTTATAAATATAATTAAATTGCTGTCAGTGATTTAAATCTTTATGATATATCAGGAACTTTTAAAATATTCTTTATACTTGTATTTGATCCTCATAATTTCCACATGACAGAGTTGACTTACAGTAACAGAAGAGAAAACTGAGGCTTGGAGGGGCTCTCCAGCCAAAGAGCATCTGCTCTGAACTCTCCCTGATGAAAGCAATTGTGTAAACTCTTGCATTTTTCAAGACAAAAAAAGTGCTCCTGTCTTCACAATACACCTCACTTCTCCGAGATCGGTGAGTGTCGATCGTGTTTTCAGGAAGACCTCTTACCACCTTCACAGCGAGATTAACAAAATTTTCCAATTGACAAACGTACAGCAACAAGCTCGAACAAATTCTGTGTCTGTCAAGGCCACATCCCTGCTCTCCTCTCACCAGCAGGCTCCCAAATGCAGGAGTCTGTCTGCAGCGTCAAAACTTGAGAGAGCTTTTCTGCAAACACGCGTAACTTTGAAGACCAGCTGAAAGGCGCCACATAAAATAAATGCACCCTTTATTTGAGGACAATGGATTAACTTTCTTTTGCATTGACTTAATGTCTATTACATACTACATGAACACAGATCTGTTTGGAAGAATAGCTACTTAATACACTAAACTTGTTGAAGAAAAAGATGATGGTTGTGACCAAGTGAAGAGTTATTGGGTAGCGGGGTAATGAGGCCAGTACAGTTGCACTGGGGGCTGATCAGACTCAGAGCATAGACAACCCAGGGGTTTTAACTCTGCTCGTCCCTTAGCCCTCTCGGTCGGTGTTGGTGGAGGGGAGGGGGTTGGTCTACACCAAGCACAGAGACCTCCCAAGGGAACAAACGTGGTCACATTAAGCAGGACGCTGGGCTCCATCATCATCCTGACCTCTGTCATACAGCAGCTGTTCTTACAATGATACTTAATGATTCAGGTTTTCAAAGCCTGTTTATCTTACCACTCAGGGTTTTTTCTTGGCCTTGAGTACCACCCTAGTGAGAAATGTGGCTTTTCAATTTAATGAAGAGTAGTTGCATGTGCCACATGAGAAAGTCTGCGGAGCTAACCTGAAGACCACAGCAAGGTAGGAAGGGAGAAAAGAAGTCAAAACAGAAGGGAATGGAGAACAGAAAAAGGGCAGGAAGGAAAGGGAGGGGAGAGTGGTGAGCTGTGATCGCAGACGTTCTGTGGGGGGAGGGGCGCACCGCACTCAGTGACCATCAGCCTCCTTCATCTCATGGCTTCATCTCAGAAACTAATCACTAAAATTCTGTGGCACACCAAAACATACATTCTTTGCTGATCTGACAAAAATAGGTGTAATTTTGATTCGCTCACACCAGACGGCTATTGTTGTGTTAGTTGCTCTCACCTTTTTATTTGACAGTCTGATGGAAAAGAGGTCAGTGTCCTCGACTAAAGGTCAGGTATTGCATGCTTAAAAAGTTCCTGAGGCACGCTGGTTGAAAATTGCTGTTCGAGGCTGATGGTCAGAGTATGTACGACTTAACCACCAACTGTTAAAATAGTGAGCTAGCTACAGCCCTCTAAGGGCTCCAGACATCCCTTAGGGGTCTCTGGACCTCTTTCTGATCCAGCAAACAAAAGGTTAAGCCTGACATAGCAAAGGACTTTCAGGCCTCTGGAGCCAGCCACACAGATGTTAGATATTTGAATAGCACTTGGGCATCTACTCTAACTAAGCAAATTTTTAAGACCCACTATAGGATACTAGTGTTTGCTTAAACAGATCATTCACTCATTTCCATATTTCATATAATCACTAACTTCTAGTATACTGTCTCATGGTATTTTTCTTTTGTTTTCAGAATAATACCTATGGATTAGAAATCCTACTACCTCTTTCCATCATCCCTTTTACCCCCGGCCCAACTGTGATTGGTCTCTTAGACTGCAGTATTTCTCAGGGTGGTCCAAGAATGACCTGCCTTAGAACCACCTGGTGACAGTGATAGCTATTCCAATTCTTAGGTTTCACTCAGGCTTCTCGAACTAGAAACTTTGGGGGCACCCTTATGCAATTTAAAGTTCAATAACCTTTGAAAGATTAAGGCCCAATTTTGACGTTCTCTTGCTCCTTCTGAATATATGACATACACATCATTGGTCAGAACGTCTGTCCATTTTGGCCATCTTTCTCCTTAGAGACCCATTTAGGGTTACAAGAATCAGAAAGACATGTAAGAGACGGTGGCTTGCATGGAAGTCCTTGTAATATTTTAATTCAGGAAATAATCTGAAAACTTTCAAATCCCAGGAGAAAGCTGCTCTTCAGCACTCTTATTTTTTTAAGAGGGTAAAACAACCTGATTATCACACCAATTTGGAACAATTCTGCTCCTGCTCTTTTATCAGGACTGACAAAACTCTCCTGGATACGTTCTATTCATCAGTAATTTGTTTCTAGTAATACAACGACTATTGATAGCAATATAAAATAAAACCGCCTCCTCCCACCTGGCCAAACCTTTCAACTAACTCCTTCCACTCTCAGAAGAGGTGGGGAAGAGATCTTTGAATAAGAAATGTCTGCTTTGTGCAAAGGAAGAAAACAGTGAGTTTAAGAGTTTGGGTTAGAGGCAGCTGGACTATTCTGAATAAAAAAAATAAAAAAAAAGTTTATTTTTCTTTGCCATTGAGAAAGAGGAGTCAAAAAAATGAGGAAAAGAAAGGAAAGGGTGAGCAATAGGAGAGGGAGCAACGGGAGCCTGAGGTGCAAATACCTACCTGCTTTTGAAGAAGGGTTGTGGCCATAATTCCGTTTCAAGTTTCTAGCTTCAGTGCAATGTAATCTCTTGCCTCCTCACACCCTCAGGAAAGTCTGTTGTACAGGGAACCGGTCCATGTGGCAGTGGTGAATGTAGCCCAGCCCCTGATTCAGAAAGCTGGCGGGAGTGAGACGGCACACAGGAGCCAGGCCCAGAGATTGATTTTCCTGTGGTGAACCAGGTCTGCATTGTACCTAGGCTGCTTTGAGGCTTGCTTTTGCTAAAACTCCCTCACCCTGAATTGAGGCAGCAAATGTTTACTGCATATCTTTAAAACTTCCTAAAGTCTGTACTAAACCTCCCAAGGATGGAGTGTAACTAGTTCAACCACTTTTCTCCTTGCATTTGCAAACATCCTTTTCTTTGTAGTATTTAGCAATATTCTGTCCTTTGTTACCTGTAAAAGGTAACCACCTAAAGCAAGCCTGTGCATGGTAAATGAGGACCATCCTTGATGTAATGTCCCCAGAGAAGCAATAAGAGCCTGTCCAGGCAAGGATCGAGGCCCTCTCTCACTTAGAGAGTGGGCTGCTGTCAGCTTTTTCTCCACAGGACTTCTGCAGTCCGTGTGAATTTGTTTGTCGCAGATGCAATTCATGGACCCCACTGGTCAGAGTCCACATCACTGTTGGGCACATAAAAATGCCTTCAATGAGTGGTTTGCAGTGAAAACCAAGGAAAAGTGCCAAGTCTTGTTTGGGTGACTGCAGTATAGCCCATGGTCAGAGAGGCAATTCCTAAACCTATCAAAGTCAGAAGAAGCATAAACTGAGAGTCAGAAGTGACCTTGAGAATCCAAGCCACTTGGTCATTCATTGATCTTCAGTGGAGACCATTCGATTTTTCCATAAGACTGGTATCTGAAATTCACTTTATCCAGATTTTAAAGACCACACTAGCTGCTTTCCTATTTCTTGCCTTAGCTTTTCCACTTCGAAGTCTTGTTGGCACATGGGATTTACCACGTTTTCCTAGTAGTTCAGAACTCAGCACCCTCTTTGGTCGACATGCCTCCATAATCCTCAGCCTTTTTTGTGGATTTTGCTAGCAGGTTTCACTGACTCAAAAGAAAGGAGATTAGTGGTGATGGTATGGAGGAATAGAAAAAAATAAGATATTAAAAATCATAACTTAGAAGATGAGAATGAAGAAGAAAGCAAGAAAATAAAAGGCAGACAGATGTTTGGGACAGTGGTGGAATGTCATTTCCTAGGCCTGGTGGCACAGGCTATCTGCTATAGACCAAGGGTGTGGGTCCCCCAAAATTCGTATCTTGAAACCTACCCTTCATGGCGATGGTGCTACGAGGTCGGTCCTTCAGGAGGTGATTAGGTCATGAGGGTGGAGGTCACCTGAATGGGGTCAGTGCCCTTGTAAGGGAGACTCCAGAGAGCTTCCTTGTCTCTTCCGCCATGTGAGGGCACAGTGAGAAGACAGTCATTTTTGAGCTATGAAGTGGCTCTCACCAGACAGTGAATCTGTCTGTGCCTTGATCTTGGACGTCTCAACTTCCAGAACTGCGAGAAATAAATTTCTGTTGTTTCCAAGCTGCCCAGTCTATGGTATTTGTGTAACAGCAGCCTGAACAGGCTAAGATGCTGCCTCACCTTGGAACAGTCCACCCAAACAGTAAGTCATTACATCCCTCCACTCAGAGGGCATGGAGAGAGCAGAAGCTCCCAGCTGGGCGCTGGAGATCTAGCAGAAGGTATCGAGACATCATTTGGTTGCATGCCACTCAGCCAGAGTGAGATTCATTTCTCCCCTCAAGAAATAAGAACTCAGAGCGTGGGAGACATCAAAGACAACCTCTTCACACAAAATAGGGAGGTTTCCTGCTCATTAAACTGCTCATATTGGAGCTAGAAAAATTTCTTTAATTTACAGTAACATGAATGACTGAAATGTGTATTACAGACTGGCCTTGTCCTCCTTCCACATATAACTGCTTTTGAGAAAATGGCTGAGGAGCAAGTCACGGGTGTGTGTGTGTGTGTGTGTGTGTGTGTCTTTCTTTTAGGTGAAGAAACTAAAGGCTAGAAAAGAGAGAGAAGCAGGGCTCCTAGAGAAGATGCAGTCTAGATCCTCAGTAGCTGAGGGTATGTGAATGGGGTACCTTGACTTCGTTTTTTTAATTTATTGATTTGAGAGCGAGAGAGAGGTTTGTTGTCTCACTTATTGATGCATTCATTGGTCAATTCTTGTATGTGCCCTGACTGGGGATGAAACCTGGAACCTTGGTGTATTGGGACGATGCTCCAACCAAATTCCGTACCTGGTGACAATTTGGAAGAGAAATAGGAGATACTGTAGGATTTTTAAATAAACCACTTACTGAAGGGGGCTTTTAAAATCTAGGATTCTTTCTCCACCAACAGTTGAACAACTTTTGTTCCAGAATAACAGGAACGAACACTCAAACACACTTTGTGTATCTGTGATGTACACTTGCCTTGCCATTTTTTTAAAGACAGATTTTTAGTTGCCCGGTTGCACTCATCCTATCCCCGCATGGAAGGCTTCGATGAGCTACCTTATTGCCTGGAGAATCATGAGAACATCAGGAAGAGAGAGTGATGTTATCCGGCGAGAAGCTTTCCCTGTGCCCTCGTTGCCCCGTGGCCCCGCAGCCAGTCCCGGGAAAGTACGGTCGGGTGGCCAGGAGCCCGCCACCGGCCCAGTGCACCCCGTGCTGTGTGGTAGCGCAGCTCTAGAGATGCAGACTGTTGAATAAACACAAACAGCTGACTCGGTGTGCGAGTTCTTAATCGGGGGAAAGAAAAATATCATGTGATTTTTTGTTCAGATGTTTTTTTCTACAAGCAGATGTCTCACCTTCAGTTGCTTTTTCCTGATAGTATCTATTGCTATTGGGTGTTCTAGATGTTTTTTCTATCTTTGCTATGCCAGACAGAACAAAGTCTATTCTTTTTTCTTTAGTGGCAATTTAAACGGAAGAGAACATGTTTCTTGTCTATTTACTAGTGGTTGACATGGCAGTTAAATTCTCCAACTTTTGGATGCTTTTTCTCTTCCTGCTCCTTCATATGTTGGAAAAACAAATAATTTAGTGTTCTAGATGGTTCTCTGGGCTTTAGAGACATGCCATAACTATCATAGTTGTGCTTTCTCTAAAAGGATACACACACACAAGGTGTTTTTGTAAATTTCCAGATATTTTTTAAAAAACAGGTGGTTGGATTTCTGCTCCTGAGGCATAATTTTGTTTTTCCAATAGCTGGAGTTATTCTTATACAAATGTTAATTTTATTTTGTTTTTAAGGTAGAAAAACATGCACAAAGTGGCACTTCTAGCCTATGAACCCATATTCAGAAATAGTTTTCATCAAGCCAAAGAAGGACCTTTAGTGGTACAAGCATATGATGGGAACCCAATCCTCTAAAAATAATTTTATTTGATGTGACTTAGACATTATTTTAGCAGGTTATATGCAGCGGAGCATCTCCTGCCCAGTGTGAAGACTGAATTATAACATACACGTTTGCTCCACTCCTCTTATCTAGTTTTTGAAAGAAAACTTTCACATGTATAAGCACAACTGAAAGTAAATTAGGAAGAACTTTTATATTTTTGGTTCTTAGACCCGACTTGCCTTTTAACCTCCATCCTTTCTCAAGTAATTGAAATTTCATTTTAATGCTTTTACTTCTATGGGTTGCATGACTATTTTAAGAATGGAATCCTATGAAACTTGTGAACAAACTTGGTATATATTATGCAATCTCACAGGCATTTCGTACTTCATCCGTTGTAAAACAGAATGTTTATGCTACAAGTGGCCATGTCTCATTGGCTGTAGCACAAATGCTACTAATGTTGATGTAATGCCAATTGATTGGGCATTTTTCCTGTGTAAATGGCTCAGGATTATACTCACTCTTGCCTCTTGATCACAGGGAGATTTATTACAATAGGGTAAATCACAGCATGTTGATTCAAACTAGGGTTTATAGAAGCTTCTCTTCCCATAACTAAGAAAAATGATAGCCCTTATTATATACAGGGAATAAGGAATATCTCTGTGAATATCTCTGTAAGAAAACATTTCCCTGTAAATTAAATGATGTGTGAATTATTGTTGTGCTACAATTAATTTTAAAGACTATCTGGTGCCTGAGAAGTTAGGGGGAAAAAACTGAAGACCAAGTAGAGCTCTGAGCTGGAAACTAGGAACCTAAATATGCTGAGGTGGCTTTTCAATGGCAAAATGACTAAGGGCTGGGAGGGAAGGAGTTTGATTTCCCTGTATGTCAGCCCCACTAGCCCTCTCTTTGTCTTGGCTCATTTTCCTATCCAGTATTCTCTTCCTCTCCTAGTCTAAGTATAAACTGATTGGCTGGTAAAGACTTAAAATAGGACTACTGTCAGGAAATGTATGGGTTAGCAGATGTCAGAGGCTGCCCTGGCTGGTGTGGCTCAGTTTGTTGAACCTGAAGTTGTGGGTTCCATCACCGGTCATGGCACGTATGAGGCAACCAATCAATGCTTCTCTGTCTTTCTCTCCCTCTCTGAAGTCAATACACATACCAAAAAATACAATAATCCAGAGGTGAGGCGCCTATCAGGGTGGGGCTGGATATCTACCTTGCCCCACCTTGATTGTGTCCAGTATATTCCTCAGAATAGGAGACTTCGAGAGGGGTTAGGGAGTGCCATCCAAGTCCTTGACTGACAGGAGTAGCCCAGAGGACGTGGAACAAGGCTGGCAGAGGGCACTCAGTTCATGCGAGATTTCTTTCTTCCACGTTGCTGCTCGCTTTGTGGAGGGGTAAACTGACGGTCCTTTAGAAATATTGTTAACCCTGGACTGTAATAAAAACATTTAATTGGTATTAAATAATGAGGGAGGGGACTTCTAGGATGTTCCTTCTCCAATTCCCAAATAAAGTAGTAAAAACAAAATAAGGCAAGATAAACATATCTCAGATTCACTAGTGGTCACCACAGGAGAAAAGAAAACTAACCTCATTGGATAAATTTCAAAAAGTGGTAGCTAAGGGAGGAAAGAGAAGGTTCTGGTGTCGCAGAGGTGAGTGAAGCTTCCCACTTGTTTCCTGGGCTCAGGAGCAACACTGCGGGAAGACAGTGATTCTAAAAACATCTGGGTATCCTCCCTAATATGCTCCAGCTTGGAGAAGTGAACTCGGGGATGACCGAGCAGCCTGGTGGAGGAGCAACCTATAACAAGAAAGCTGTAAATGCCACCACATGGTCGTGGCAGAGACAGGAGGGGGCTGAGCTCTTGCCATTGGCCTTGCCACACAGAACAGAGCACTGCACGAGGTCTCAGGCAATGGGACCAAATCCAGACTCTGTCAAGGACTGCCTTATAGACCAGCACAGCTGCCCTTCACTCCAAGAAGAACAAACAGAAAGCAGTACCAGGACTGAAATCTCAGCTCCCAGGGAAAGAGAAACTTACCACCACGGATTAGTGCAAGTAGATGCATTTGTCATCCATCGGGCAGATTAAAAAACAAACAAAATTATGTGACCCCTATCTATGGGGACCTGAAGATCCCTGGGTGCAGAGGGACATCGTCTCTCAGAAAGTATTGATGATAGAATGATTGACACAGGTATAGAATGATAATAAATGATCAACAATGATGGCAGAATGATTGGCTGTTTTTAAACCTTAAGAACAGAGATTTCTTTAGGAATCCAGACAGAAAAGCAATCATTTTCAAAGGGAAAAATTCAGAGAGGTCAGGTTGCTCAATAGGGTTTAGACTGGGAAGCTAGTTTATATTAACGTAGCAGCAGAGAGAGCTTTGGAAGACAAAAAATAGGCAGCTCTTAAGATCTGACCATGAACTGTGTGATTAGGAGAGGGCAGGCTCTTCCCAAGGCATTTCCTATTACGAAGCTAAACCCAGGCAAGCTGCTGGATGAACCACGATTCCTCCCAAGTTTCAACCTGGGATGGAGGGAAGACCGGCAGGTCTTATGAAAAACTGTTCTCCTGCGGACCCAGGAGAGCAAGTGAAATAGACAGGGCTCAGGCTCAGTGAAAGGCGAGGGTGGCTGCCAGCCCCTGTGCACACCAGGCACTGGAGAATAAGAGCAAAGAGCGTGGGAGGGTCCTGTTGCCACCTGTGGCTGAGCCAGGCTGTAGGTGACTTCCCATCCAGGCTCCGCATCCACAGCTTTACCTCTGGTCACCCTGTGTTCTGAAAGTGCCAGTCTGTGTGGCATGTCAGAAAAAGTACCTGCTTTTTAGGCAGCTTGCTCTAGATTCCAAGTGCATACTCATATGTCAGAGCTTGTGGACACCCTGCTGTACAGAAGCCACTCAGCCCTATGTTTCTTAAACCAAATTTATTGGGGTGATGTTGGTCAAAGAGAACACTTTATGAATTTGTCCCTAAAGGCAAGGGAAGTAAAGACAAAAATAAATGAATGGGACTAAAAAGCTTCTGCGCGGCAGAAGAAACAGACAACAAAACAGAAAGGCAACCGGCCGAATGGGAGATGGTATTTGCAAACCACAGCTCTGACAAGGGGTTCATATCCAAAATATGTAAAGAACTCATACAACTCAACACCAAGCGAACAAACAATCCATTTATAAAGTGGGCAGAGGACCTGATCAGACAGTTCCCCCAAGAAGACATCCAAAGGCTAACAGATACATGAAAAGACGCTCAACTTCACTCGCTATGAGGGAAGAGCAAATCAAAACGGCCACGAGCTACCACCTCACACCTGTTAGCATGGCTTCATCAACCCCAACAAGGGTTGGAGAGGCTGGAGAGAAAAAGGGACGCTCATTCACTGCCGGTGGGAATGTAGCCACTCTGGAAAGCAGTCTGGCAGTTCCTACATTTCTTAAATGTGCTTGAGCAGTGAGTCCCTGTGTCCTGTCATGACTAGGAGCAACACACCGAACTAAAATGCGATTGTAAGTATCCGGTAAGGCAGTTTTCAGAGAGGGCACGTGAAAGGCAAATGCAGGGAAGAAGGAAGGCCATAGCTTCCGGACCTATGAAGGAAAACCTGGCGCCCTCCTGGAAACAAGTCGCTGGCTGATGAAAATAGGCCAAATGCCTTTTGGCTGCAAACTGCTGTAGGTGGATGAATTAAGGTGACACATAAGCGGATGAGGAGGGGTCAGTCACATTATTAGCCCATTGCTAAAGCCGTCTAGGACCTTGGCCTTGCCCTTCCGTTGTCAAGATGCTCACCTGGTCGTTCTTCCAGCCAACACAGGAAAGACAAGCCTTAATTTCCTGCCAGTGTTGAGAACAAGACTAGGAGAAAAAAAGCTGGATGGAATATTTCCCAGCAGGTTTTACTAAACCCTAAGCACAAACAGACTTTGTAGGACCCCAGACTTGGCTGACGAGGCAGGAACCATGGTGCTTGCAAGGGGGTCCTTTCGTGACTGGCCGGGGGGCCAGAAGGAACCAAGGAAAAGATTAGTTCGAAGAATATTGTGATATTTTGAATTTTTAAAAACAGGTTTGCCTTTTATAATCTTAAATGGTTCTGGAAAAAAAAAGTTATTAGCTCCACATTCAAAAAGCAATGTGTTGTATTCAAGCTCCTGGCTTACAAGAAAGTAAGCTGCAAAGACCTACAATGCAGACTCTGTGTGTAATATTCACTTTGCATAGAAGCTCATTCCGTTCGCATGCAAATCTGTTGGCAAGGGTCATCTAATTTGTTAGAAAAATAATTGTTGAACCATACAGAGTATTAACACTAAATTCTGACTAAAGAGACTTTGGTAGGAGGACAAACCTGAGCAACTAACAAATACATATTATTTCTGTACCAGTCCTTGATACACAATGGATATTTTTAATGGTTAATGTATTGGACAAAGACGATAAAGATGGAAGATGGATCTGAGGATGAGGTTTAAGGAGTTGAACACAAATCTGGAAGGGAAGGACTCAGGTGGAAGGCTAAGAAAATAGCTTTAGGGTTCTGAAAGTCTATACCATTATTAGATGAAGCTTTAGTTAATTTGAACACTGTACACTTTCTAATTCTGGAATTTTTCAACATTCCTAAATGGAATTCTGAATTAGCTTAAAAAATAATCAGTTACCCCTTACTAAAATGTGGAAAAACATACAGGATTTATTAGTTTTTTTTTTTTTTTAAGAAACAAGGATCACAGCATTGCATATAATAACCTACTTCTCGAGTAAAAAGCGAGGGGATTAGAATCTGTATTTCTATGTGCTTGTGTGAGCATACGCAAACTTTGGGGCCCATGAAAGTTAGTAGAGATGTTGTTTGTGGCGGGCAGAGGCTGGGGAGACCCAGCAAATGGCAGAAAAGGATGGAAGGTGACTTTCACTGTGTCCCACTTTATACTTGTTTACACCTGCTGTTTTTTGGAGCTAGATGTGATCTCTATTTAAAAAATAAATTAAAAGGAAGTGAGTGCTTCAAAGGGGTGTTATTCAGGATGTAAGTTTACAAAACAGATTGCTTTATCCTGACACCAACTTGAGCTCAGTTTCCCTCGTGAAGGACTGAATTCTGATTTGTGGAAGAGACAAATGAAGAGGGATGAGGTCCATTCTGGAGCACAGCACACACCAAGGCGTCAGAGTTGGAAGCGGGGTGCACTGATGAAAAGACTTAGTATCTAGGCCACGTGATGGGCCACCTGAGCAGTGGGGATGCATGCTAGGAGGCGGGGAGGGGTTGCAAAGGGAAGGGGAAGTGCAAGCATCCACTCTCACACTAAGCAGTCGTGCCTGGGTCCCTCGGAGCAGGACCGCACTGAAAATCAGCTCAGTGTGGACCTTGACAGGACTGGAGAGCCAGCAAGAGGGCTCCAAGACCATGTGTGGAAGCTCATTCAGTGGCATGACACCGGGTCACTGGCTCCCGATGCCAGCCTGGGAGTGGGGTAGAAACTAGGTGGAGGACGCAGGAGGAACCTCCCCAGGATGTCTGCTGGACCCCACAACAGCTTCCTTGGCATGAAGTAGAGCCATAGACTGGAGGCTGGGATAGCAACATTTTACAATATGAGTACAGAAGAACTAAGAAGAGATAAGGGACCTTTTAGGAGGTCTCCCCAAAATAACATTTCTGAGTTATAGATCGGTATTAAAACAAGAAGGTGACAGATGAGAAGGACACAGTGTAACAGGCCTGAGTCCTTCTAGAAGGTGGACAGACGGTCATGGGGCCATTCCACACCTGCTTTCCTGCATGCTAGATTAATGGGGGATTTGATCATGAATCTGTTGACCAACTCTAAAAATATTGATGCCGGGAAGATGGCATATTGCAAAATGCTTCTACAGAAGCAGAAAAGAAAAACAACCTTCATGCCTGAAAACAGCTTTAATGGGACCACACTTTTGTAAGGAGAAAAATATGTCCAGTATGTCCAAAACGTGGAATAGTCACTTGTAAGCCTCCTCCCCCCTCCCCAGTAAACAACAGTTACACATTATTTGCCTAAAATACGTGAGTTGACACATTGCAGTCATACGTGAGTTGCCCTCATGGCTATGCAGAGTTATACATCTTTGCCAAGTCTCTCAGTATCAAATGACGGCATGTGCCACAGTATTGTGGTAACATCTCTGGTAGGAATAAGCCATTCGCCCAGAAGAAGATACACCCGTTTATCTGGCTTGTTATCCTAGCTATGTGCTACTCTATGAATCAGAGAAGTTCAGAAAGCTTTATATGGAGAAGCAAGAAACAGCTAAAGCAGAAAACAGAATGTCATTCACAAGAGCCCCGTTGCTCTCTTATTTGAATATTGGGCTTAGGAAACATGGTGAAGTCGTGGGCACTTACAGTCACTTGGAGGAGGGTTTCTGAACCTCTGCACTATCGACCTTGGGGCTGGGTGCTTCTTTGGTGTGAGGGGCTGTCCTGTGCACTGTAGGATGTGTGGCAGCATCCCTGCCTTCTACTCTCTAGATGCCAGTGGTACCCTCCTGCTGTGACAATCAAAAGTGCCTCCAGACATTGCCAAATGCCCCCTGGATGTCAAAATTGCCCCACCTGAGAATCGCCGCCTTAGTGTTTCACTTGTGTTTCCGTGCAACTCCTGTGTGGTCGTACGAATGACCCACTGCCTTCTCATTCAACAGAAATGAAACCAAACTGAGGAAGTAAATGAAACGATTATCTTTAAGCCAAACCACATACCAAATCCAATGGATGTGTTTCCCCACCCCCCCAAACCAGCCCTACTTCTCAGACCTCTTGCACCAAGGGGAAATCATGCCAAAGAAGCCACCGTGTAGACTGATGGAATCGTTCCTGGTGACAGACTTCCCCCCAGGAGCTAACACACCCTCTGCTGTGGAGCAAAACACGTTAAACAGACAACGAGAGAGAACTCACCGTTTCCAGAAGCAGTTTTGTAGAATTTCGTCAGGTTGACATGCGGCGGCCGGCTGGGTTTTGGGGGTGGTGGGCCCAGGACAGACAAGGGAGGCAGGGGCTTCTGCTTAGGGGTGGCTGGATTCTTGTCCCCCTTTTCCTTTTCCTGACTTTGGCCCCAGGGCCCTGCCACTGCCACCTTCGATGGTGTCTTTGGGAACTTGGCAGGTGGTGCCCCAGAGGCCGGCTCTTCCTGACTCATTTTGCTCAGGAATATGTTCTTGGCAGCATCTATCCGCCTGTCTTCTTTTCTTTCTTCCGTGCTTTTGGGGAGGCCTGGGCCTCCCCTGCTGGCAGCAGGTTTCAGAACTACTCCAGGAAAAGGTGAACTTGATGTCTCACCTCCATGGTCTTTATTTTCTGGGTCTTCCTTTGCTGGTTTTAAAGGGCCCATTTTTGACTTGACTCCCAGGGGTGCCAAGCCTCCTCTCTGTAGAGATGCATTCTTAGCGGGGCTCTCGGCTTCAAGGGTGTCATCCACACTCAGGGATGGCTTCTGGCCAAAGACGGGTTTGGGGAAGAGGGGCTTGGGGTCCTGGTCTTGGGAGGCCGACAGAAACTTGCCTTGAATCCCAGACAGCTTTGGGAACGCTTGCTTCTGTTCGTTTTCCTGGGCTGGAGGATTAAACTTGGGCTTCAGACCTGGTGGCTTTAAGTCATGGTCTTGGTTTGCACCGGGTAGTGCAGGCTTGTTTCCAGGAGGCCGGGGAAAGGTGGGTTTGGAATCTTCTCGGGGCAGGTTGGAGGGCTTGGGGCCCATCGGTCTGGGAAATCCCGCCTTCACCTCTGGGTCCCTGCTGGCCAAGGCTGCCGGTGAGGGTGATCCAAATCTTGGGCCCGCTCCTGTGGGCTTTAGAAAGGGGGGCTTGGGCTCCATGTCAGGTTTGTCCTCAGAAGAAGGTTTCACTGCCAAAGGGGGCTTTGGGGATCCAAACTTTGGTACGTTGCTGGGTCCCGCTGGAGGGCTGGCATTTCCTTGGTTGTCGAATAAGTTCTTTTTTGCTTGTATGGCTGAAGGTGGGTTTTGCCCCGTGACTTTGAAGGTCCGGCTGTTGACCTCCTGTGTGGGGTTGCCCAGCGTGTTGAACTTCGCCATCAGAGACTTCACATCTGTTTTCCCATCCTACAAGTACAGGGAACAAAAACTAGCTGAGAACCAGAAGCAGCACTTGCACAGCTTAAAACACTCCACTTTAAAGGGTTTCCTGGTTTGAGGCCCGCAGCGCTGCTGATTGGGCAGCGAGATATTGTAACATTTATCTTCCTCTATGGCAAAATAAGTTGTGAGCATGTCTTGAAGAGGGAGGGTTATTGTACACACACTTTTGGAGTTGCCTTAGACTGGCATGCCTTACTGTTGTTTGTCACCACTTATTGTTCCCCTTTCCTGTCACCGTGCCTCTGGCTATCTTGTTGAAGTTACTCTTCACTTGGCAGTTGTCCATTGCATTCTACTTGAAAAGATATGGACGTTTCTAACAAGTGACTTCTTCCATATTTTATAGTTGAGCGTCTTAAATAGAAACTGCCCTACAAAAATGAAAGTAAGCTCTTAGGTTACACACCCGAGACTGCATGGCCGTGTTTAACATCTCCGTGGTTTGTAAGAGTTCTCTTTGCTCATCTGCATTTTGGGTCTGCCTGTTTGCTAACCAAGAGATGTGGCAGAAAGAGCCATTCATTGTATGTGCGAGTAATACAAAGGTTTTGTGCTTACTTGTACAAAGGGATACACCTGGAACCAGACTAGCAGGCAGAGTGTGTGCCCTTCCAGGGTGGGTCCTGCCTGGGGGGATAGTGTAAGGGACTTGGGGGAGGGGACAAGGATGCAGAGACTGGCTGGGAAGTCTCATTATCTAGACCTCTTCTTTCTCCAGTCTTGTCTCTTCAGGAATGACATTTGTCACTCCTTCTCTGAAGTCCTGCTCCACAGGGTCAGTCCTCCTAGTCTAGAATCAAGGTATTGCTTAGTAAAGACATCAGCCAGTCACCCTCCTCTGTGGGTGTAATCCCATTTAATCTGGTAGAATTCATGCTGCGTTTGGTCTGTCTCTCATAAGCGAGGTCTTCCAGAATATTCTAGTGAATATTATTTTAGAACATTTGAAAATCTGAAGCTTTAAAAAATAATTAAAGTTACACATCTGGTCATCACCATTTCTATTTTTATGTTTTAAAACTGACCTAGAAATGTTTTCTTACTCCCCCGCCCCCCGCAACCAGTGATTGCCACACACCCAGGCTCACATCATCTCTCAGGGCCCGGCTCGAATACCACAAAACCAGATCCTGTCCGGCTGGGAAGATTTGCTCTGTCCTCTCAGCTCATGTGTCACTTCAGTACCTCTACAGGCCCCTGTGTGACTTCCTTCCTAATGGTAAGCACCACCATTTAGTGTGTGGGCCTGTGTGGCCCAGTTCATGCTTTGGGAGGATGGCACCATCTAACTGCACTTGCCAGGAGAACAAAGTAAGCTGAGAACCGCAAGACCACGGAAAGATCATGAGAACTCGGCTGGAATCCCAGCTTATTTGTTGGACCTCAGTTGCATCATCTGTACAATGGGGACAATAACACAGGCCTGCCAGAATCTTCATGCGCAACAGAAATGGAATTTGTAAGGTGCCTGCCTGGCCCCCAGCACGGGCTCAGCAGATGGAAACTGTTGTTCGGAGGCACGTTAAGAAGCGGATTTAAGGACTCCCAGCCAGGAACCGTGCGCACAGAGAGGCAGACTTGGGGCCGTCCAAGTTTCCAAAACCCAGAAGCTGTCTCCTCCCTCTTCATCTCTCCGCAATGCCGGGATGAAGGCCAGGGTTTTAATGTCTATTTGGGGAGTGAAGGGTGGCCCTCAGCTGAACATTGTGGATGGTGATTTTAAGGAAAAGAGGTCCTCAGCAGGAGTTTGTCCCTGCACCAAACTGCAGTGCATGGGTACTCGTGAGTTGAGGGTAAGGACCCTGGGCAGGAGCTGGAAACCAGATGAGAGAAACATGTTCCAGCTTGGATTTTGCTCCTTTATTTCCAACCCTGTATCTGAGTTGCTGAAAATGTCTTGTTTCCTACCTTGCCTCCCTTGACCATGTTTTGTAATCCCCATGATTTCCTCAAATCCTCAGTCCAGCCCCTAAGGCCTCGGGGTGGAGGACAGCGGACCAGGGAGAGTTTGCGTGTTGGGGGTGAGGAGGATAGGAGAAGATGGGTCCTGCTCTGGGCACCCAGGGGGAGCACAGCCACAGGGAACCCCACACAGCATGAAGAAGCATCCGTACAAAAATTGCTCCCCACCTGGAAGACAGTCTGTCTCTGGGGCAGAATTCTTTTATTTCTAGACTTATTCTATGTTCTGCCATTCATACTCTAGGTCTAGACTTTATTCCACACTTTATAACAAGAGGTGCCTAGCGGAGAGGTTAGTAATACAGATTCAGGAGCCAGACTGCCTGGGTTGGAATCTTACTGGCTACGTAATCCAGGGCAAGGCACATAAACTCTCTGGGCCTTGGACTGCATGCCATTTATTATGGGAACACTAATGCCATGTCGTAGGGCTGTTAGGAACCATAAACAAATCAATATTCCTGAAGTGCAGCACACAGCACCTGGTACAGAGGAGGGTTTCCTGTTTTATGGAACAAGCCAAGCTCTAGAGATCGTCTGGACCACCTCTTCCACCATGTTGGGGGGGAACAGAAACCAAAGGCTTTCAGTGACAACCTACTGAGTTCCAGCGGTCTCACATCTTGAATTTTGTGGGGGAAATCTCATGAAACACTCTGACTCATTGTCACACTCCACGTCCTGGTTTTAATGGGAGAAAATATGGATGTGGTTGATTTGGAACTGGGACTTGCCTCACAGATGTCACCCCTGACCCAGGAGGCAGGGCAGTGTCTTGGTTAATAACACAGGCTCTGGGATCATTGACTTGGGTTCAGACCTTGACTTTGCCCCTTACTAGTCACATGATCTCAAGGACTCAGTTTTCTTCACTGATACAATGCAAATGAGAACAGTGCCTGTTTCCCACAGGATTTTGTTTTTCAAAAAAGGGCTCAAATTGGTTAATGTGTGTAAAGTTCTGAGATCAAGAATTGCATGTCTGCCATTGTTGTTTTTCCTAATTCACTAGTCATATAATAGCATTTTCTCCAGGTGACCTAATTGTGAAGCGACAATTGTTAGTGTCATGTCCTAATTTTAAATCAATGTGGCTGAAATGAGCACACCCCTGGATAGTATAATAGAGTCACTATGTTCGAGGTTAGTTTAAGCACACTCTGAAACTTTTCACTGGGTGTTGAAGGATAGGTTACAAGAGAGCAAGTTGCCGTGGAAGACGCTGAAGAAACAGTAACAGCACCTGAGCTAACTACTACGCCTGGCAGATCAACAGCCCGAGCTCAGCTATTTCATCACTTACACTGACTGCTCAGCTTTAGAGGCTGTTTGGTCATTACCATTGTTAGGAAGTTTATTAGGTAAACTTTTAACACCAAGATTTTCCCTTAATCTTAACAATGATAGCCATGTTTCTTCCTTAATGGTGATAATAGAAAGTCAAAAATGGTTAATTTTTTGACATTCTCCTATTCTGACTTCATTGTAGGTTGAACATCCATTCTGTTTCCTAGGGCTCATTTTACTTAAAAAGTAAAAGTAAAAGACAGTGTGGGAGCCACCATGTGACAGAGTGAGAAGTAAGTCTGCCCCACGCCCCGAACCTCCAAGCCCTGGTCCCCCAGTTCTGGGGAGATTATGCACCCTGATTTACCAGTACACCACAAGCGTATGCCTATTGCTCTGGGATAAAAGCAATGCTCCCTTTTACTCTAAAAATGGACCTACTGTAAATAATAAGTTAAATGGTAAACCTACCCAGTTCCTCACTAGAGACAACTATTTCATCAGTTTCTTGTGTCTATATCTAGGCTATGCACATAGAAATACAAATAAATACACACACACACACCGCCTGCCTGTCCCCACTTTTTGCACAAATGGAAACGCCAGCTTTGCGCCTTGCATTTTTCCAGGACGGATAACCAGCGGACACACACCAGTGCAGCTGGACACATGGTCAGAACTATTTTGGTTGCTTCATGCCCGTGCAATTCTAGTCACCAAATCTTCTATGTTAACTCTGCTTATTTCCCTCGCCAATGGATCTTTATCAGTGCACATCATTTTCAGAATCTTTTAAAAACAGGCTTTATTTCTTTAATTTTTTGAACAGTTTTAGATTTAGGGAAAAATTGCAAAGGTAATACAGAGAGTTCTCATGTACCGTCCACCCAGTTTCCCTTGTAATGGACACTTTATATTAGTTTATAGGACCTTTTTAACTTGTAATGATTCTAAGACTGAGATTCTATTTATTCTTAAGAAGATGTATTTTGGGCTCTGGAAAACTGCAGAGCTTAAGGTATTTTAATTAAAACTAACATTTTATCTCAGATTATTTGGATTTCCCCCCCCCCCAAAGTCATTTGAAGCAATTCATTAACTATTTCCAGCTGTGTACCTATCTATATAATATTTAGCCCAACTCTAGCATTGCTTTACCATTACACAGACGTAATTGTAGAAATGCTCCTGATACAAATGAAATTTCTTTAGTCCTCTGTATATGTCCCACTTCCTCAGAATTTTATACCTTCACTGGTGTGAACTTGCCACACCTGTCAGAGCCCTTGGGACGATGACTGTTAGCAGATACTTCCTCTGTTATCCAGTTACCATCTCCAGAATCCAGGAATCTTTTTTGTTTCTAGTAACCTACATAAAGGTAGGAAATCAAGTACATACTTAAACAAAGGCTGAGATGGTGCTTAGTATGGACATTAAGAAAATGCTTCCTTTTATAGCTAATTCATCTATGTATGTTCCTAGGGAAGATTAAAAATACTCTCTAACTATTATTGATAACAGGGTTTGGGATTCATTTTGATAGTGTTCATGCTTTTTAATCTATCTCGGACATTAAGCTAATCCAGTGGTGCTCCATCAGGGGCAATTTTGGCAATGTCTACAGACGTTTTTGGTTGAAATGACTGATGGAGGGAGTGCTCTCGGTGCCCAGTGAGGAGAGACCAGGGATGTCGCTGCACAGCCTGCAATGCACAGGACAGACCTCCACAGCAGAGATCTGTCTGTCCAAAGGGTGCTGTGGTCGAGAAGCCCTGAGCCAATCCTATTGCTCCTGAATGACCGAAAACACCTTACCAGGATGTTTGCTTTTTAAAAAATAATATATATTTTTTATTTTTCAATTATAATAATTGACATACAATATGATATTAGTTTCAGGTGTATGACATTGTGACTAGACATTTATGTAACTTAGAGTGATCACCCTGCCAAGCCTAACAGCATCCTCACACCACACACAGTTACTGCGGTATTATTGACTGTATTCTCTATGCTGCACTTTATGTCCCCGTGACTATTTTCAAATCTGCCCACTTGTACACAGAAAGTCTGCTTTTAATCTTTAATACTGGAGTGCACTCTAAAACCTACAAATAGACTAAATAATACAAAGGGTACCACTAGAGATTGTTTTTAAATTTCCTGGTTTTTAAAAGTCTCATCTCTGTAAAGTTTGATTTTGTAAAACACAAAAGAAAATATCTGTGGGTCATGGATAGCTAATCAATTTAAAATAACTATGAAGCCTGAGTTTACCTCCTTGAATTGTGTTTGTGTCACTTCTGTGATTAATGCATGAGGAGAAGGAACCACTTTAATGGACACTGGTATTTCTCCTGAGAAAAGGGTGAAGATAGGCAGTACATAAAATGAAGTCACTTTACCCAAGCCGCTAAAATTATTAGCATTATTAAGGTCGAGGCATGAGGAAAGACTATACTTTTGTTCTAACTGGTGTGGAAATTAGTTTCTGAACTTGCCAGCATCATGACAAGGCCTGGACGTACATTTGGACATACATCAAACCTCCAGATAACCATCTGATTACACCCTGAAGGACTTAGGTGTCCGGGCTCCTGACATCTATTAGCCAGACCAGCAGATGTGACCAGACCACCTGGCATCCCTTACCCAGACTCACTGACATCTGACTGATAACTGTCCTGGACCAATCTTTGGCTAATCAATGCAGGACTGATGATTCTCAGGAATGTACTTTTCACAATAAAAACTGTTAGCTTTTCTTTCTTCTTTGGAACGTTTCTGGGTTTTTGCCTAGCTGTGTTCTCAGCTTACAAACTCTAAGACCCTTGAATAAATCTTCCTCATTTGTTTCTAGCCAAGACCTGCAGACTTTCTGAGTTCATTCAACATTCTCTACATAAAACCTGGAGAAAAAGAAATTGATTTTATTTGTGTGCACCTAATGCTTTTAATTAAGAGGGAGACAGTAAATTACAGTAGTTTACTCAAACTGGTATGTTTCTTTCTCTTTTTTATTCCTTCCTTTCTTCTTTCTTTCTTTTTCTGTTTCATTGTCTTTCTATCTCTCTCTTTCACCATTAATTAATTTTGGTATATGTGGGTTTTTTTATTGTTATGTTTAGATAACATGTCAGTACCCATAGCTATTTGGTCCGAATTGCTGGCTCGTCTCATGGAATGAAATTTGTTCCTACCACGACCACCATTGCCCAGAACAGGGCCCCAGGATTAGTGGCCTCGGGATAACACAAGGCTGCAAGCAGGTGCAGCAGTAAAGAGAAGATTTCAGGAAACTAGCTCCAATCTTGCAAGTCACCAGAAGCTGTAACCAGGTGTCTGGAATAGGGAAGTAGGCAGGTGAGAGCTGCTGGGGTGATGGCTTGTGTTGCTCAAACTTAGGGTCCACACAGCCAAGGGTTGATTGACCAGGAGGTATAATAAAAAGACTGAGAAGATAGAAAAATTCTCCTGGAAGTCAGGTAAACTTACCATCTTTGAGGTAGAGAGAGGCTGGTAAAAATTTGTAATAGTATCAGGCAGTTCAGACTTTCACTGAGCAATAACATTCAGCCTCACTGGTTTATGTTGCCGAGGTTGAAGACAAGAACAGCGACGTTCCCCATGGTCACGTCCTCTGAACACACCTCTCCACACCCACCCACACGCACACATACACACCCACACCCACACACATCCACATGCACGTGCATGTACACATATACACGCACCTACCCACCCACCCACATGTACGGTAGTAAGTTGTTTTTTGTCTAAAGAGACTTGATTTGCTATACCTAGTAAACTTGGAACAGAGAATTGTTTTAATCTGAAAAATCAACTTCTAAAAAACGCTTTATGGTTAGCAATTACGTAACAAAACTACTCTAATTGTTTTAGGTGTAAAAACAGAGCCCATGGAAGTGGGCTGAAAGGCAGTACTTGTGTCCAAACCCTGCAGGAGATGGTAGATAGTAAATTCCACTGCCACCCATCAAACTTCAGTAGACGCTTCCATCCTCATCAACGCCGTCCAATGATGTACGGGCTTCACGTGTGTGCCTGTTTTCCCGGAGGGGTGGAGAAGCAGGGACCTGGTTTTATTTTTTCCTCAAGAAAGCACCTCCACCCACCTAAACAGGCACCGCTCTGCGGCTGTCCTTTCCACAATGCAGGGTGGGGCAGAAGTTGGCCTGTACTTGTCCACATGAAAATGATACAGTCATTCATGATGATAACACAGGAATAAATACACTGTGTTTCACATACTCACAACTGTGATCTGACTTTTGTCCCACCTTGTGTGTATTAAACAGAGCAGCTAACTTCCCTCGAATTTCACCATATTTATCCCAGAGATAATGGCTGGAGAAATGATCTCCCAAGCTTCTTAAGGAGTGTGGACCCCGAACCACGAGTCAGATTTGAAGAGCTCTCTGTCTAACAGTCTCTGCCCCATGGCTGGAGGGAGCACGAGGCCCCTCTTCGGGAGGATGTGGAACGTGCCTCTCACCGCAGACTGTGCTGCTGGGGAGTAGCAGCCCACTGCTGACTGGGCAAGGGCACAGGCCACAGGAGAGGGTGGTGGCGGGGCTTGTGTTAGCCCTGACTGTGACAACCCCTGACAGTTTTTCGGTGGCCTGGGAGGGTGGAGACGGAACACCAGGCCACCTCCGCAGTGGCTTTGTGCTGTCAGGTGCCCTGTGAGAAGAAAGCAGCCGGCAGAGTGGGGTCTCTCTGGGAGCCCTGTGTGTGGCTTCCCTCAGGAAGCGGCCAGGGCACCTTGGTAGAAAATCCCCGCAGATGTCACGGAGAGTCAGCATCCCCTCTCGTGTTATCTCAGGCCCCTGCTGCTCTGACCCTTTCCTGGTTCCCACTGGGTTCTCTTGAACTTTCTTTTCAAGGGTGATTTTAAACAGTGGAAGCCAGATAGCTCAGCAAATGAAGCTTTGGCGGGATGGCCCACCTTCCACAGACTGTGTCCCCCTGAACTCTCAAGGTGTGCTGACCAGTTAGGGTTTGTATGGTCTCTGTCTTTAAAGACCGAGAGTCTGAAAATCACCATCATGGTGCAAATTTTACCTTCAAATCTTCTCTTTGTGATTATCCTACCAAAGAGCTTCTGCACAAACATGGTCTGACTTTGTTGCTGCCTCCCATGGCTTACCCGCAAATGGGTGAAGAAGTGAAATGTGACTTTGTGTGTTTCTCAAGTTAGTTCTGCTCTAGGTTTTTGACTTCTTGATGCTGATGGAATGCTGATAGGGTGTACAGAGGATGTAGATCTTATAGAACAACAGAACGTTCCTTTAAGCTATTTATTTTTGTTATTCTATTTTATATAGCTTTTCAGCAAATGTAACTTACACTTGTTTAGGATATAATTCACTTAGCTGGCATTAACTAAATATAACCAAATTGGAGAAGAGTTATTCACATTTTGACTAATGCACATGTAGATCATTGAAAACAGTTTTCATAGATATGTTACTAATGGCTTATTTGAATTTTAGTGTAATATTTAATGTACATGCACCATAATACAATATTAATTCTTTCATTTTTCTTGTACTTTCAACTTTGTCACTGCAAAGAGATCTTAATTTCATCTTTTACTTCTTGTGGTTATTTTATTTTCGCATAGAAATATAGCATGCAGCACCAAAAGAAAACTCACTTTGCTAAAAACATGAAATTTGAAATAAACATTTTTGATGGCAGAGAAAGTTGCTGTTTGACATGGGATAAACAAAATAGAAATGTTACACTGCCTTTTGTTCAGCCTCCATATCCCTCTGAACACACATACACACACACACGTCTGGGCTGTGAGTTCCTTCTCTGTTTGACAAGGAGTTAGAAACTGAAAGTGTACGGTCTACGTGGAGTGGGGTGGGGGTGGGGGTGGGGGTATGAGGCCATCTGTGGGGTTTTCTAGAGACTTCCTTCCCAGCATGTGAAAAGTTCTGTGTGAAGCAAATGGCTTAGAGGAAGACTTCAACCAACAAAGCAAGGCAGGTGGCAGCTGCTGTTCAGTGTGGTACCCACAGGTTGAGTTGAGGAAAGTACAAAGTAGACATTGGAAATGGAGGGCCATGGGAGATTCCACAGACAGAGGTGGATGATATTTTGGAACCTCACTCTACATATTAGGATGGTATGAGACCCTCCCCCTAACTTCCTCTATTCCCATTCTAACTAACTCTTCTCCTTTTAAACTTTGGGGAAAATGCATTCACTGTTGAGCAATCAGGATGAAAACTAGAACCACCTCAATACCCTTTCCTTCACTGTTTCTCCCTTACAAGTCACAGTAACGAGACTCCACCTTGAGAGGAGCAGTTTCTGCTCACGTTTGTCACCATGGGGCTCTTTACTGTGGGTCGCACCTTTTCTCGTTAAAATTGTGATGTTTGAAATTGTAAGCTTTTCATGGTGTATATCCTGTTCTTAGCACCTGGCCGCCCTTTTCCCATGCCCCCTCACCTTTCCAAGGGGCTTGATGGCTTCAGCTACCCTTGGTCTTCACTACCCTTTCATTCATGCATTCCTTCAATTTATTCTAAGACAGCTGGTGACTCCTTATTTATGTGCTGGTTCTAGCATGTGGCACTTTGCCACTCTCTAGTTTGAAGTTTGTGCTTTATTAAGGTCACTTATTCCAGAGTACAAATGATCTCAACACTCCTCACTCTCACCCACCAAAAAAAAACAAAAAAACAAAAAACATGTACAATTGTAGAGTTAGCAAAAAATGCTGGAGTTTGATATTACACACCTATTGCTAATTTTATTATTAGAACTATTAATCATTTTAAAATAAAATTTTACATACAATATCTCATTTGTCTCAAAGCATGGTTATTTTTTATAGAAGTGTAAACTAAGTACAAGCACATGGTAGAAAGGAGAACCAAACCTAGGTTTTCTGGCTCTAAATTCTGTGTTTGCCCCAACTCACCATAGAAATCATGACTTTTTTCTTATTTAGTTACTATTTTGAGTTTAAATTCTCAGCTCACACCAAAAGTTTTAACAGTTTCCTTCTGATCCCCCAAATTTTCTATCAGCCTTAGTAATTGACCTTCTGTCCAAGAATGTCTAGTCATTGCAGGTGATCTGTTCGCAGCTTTGTCGTGCCCATGGTGCTGCTCCTGGCGCATCTGACATGAGCAAGGAAACAGAGCAGGGCATAGGGGAGGTAGGGCTCTGAGCCCGAATATCCCGATTGACATAGAAACATCAGAGGCAATCTGGAAAGGAAACAAAAACTAAGAGAAGATGGTTTTGCTTGCTGTTCTGATGTTTGGTCTGTGTGTGTTGCTGCAGGGGTGGAATGTTTAGGCAGATGACTACATCAAATCTCTTTTTCCCCAAAGTATTCCCTAGAGCGAGTGGCATGAGTCATCCAACTGGCAGTTCAGGTGCCTGGGGCACCGTTCTGGTACAACCAGTGTCACCTGGCATGGTTTGTGATTAACCTGGCTTTAGCTTAAGACTCATTACCAGAGGGAGGTTGAAGGTGTGAACCAAACGAACTAGGGAATGAGGCTATGATTTGGGAAGGTCCGTGGCAAAAATCAGACTGATGTCAATGCATTCATACAAAATAATCTTTTCTGTCTACATGGTGGACAAGCAAAAAAAAAAAAAAATGCACCACATGTATGGTTGATTCAAAGAACTGAAATATAAAATGAAACAAACCAATGAAACAAATCCCTTTCTGTTCTATAATTTTCTAATACTAAGTGGTTTTTTTTAAAGAATAAAAATACCATAGAGATTTGCCTATTGTTTTAAAATAATTTTTCTTTTAATGAAACATTTCAATCATGATGAGATACCACTTCACACCCATGAGGATGGCTATTGTCAAAAAACAGAAAATAACAAGTGTTGGCGAGGACATGAAGAAATTGAACTGTGGGCATTGCTGGTGGGAATGTAAAATGGTACAGGCACTACAGGCACTGTGGAAAACAGTATGGTGGTTCCTCAAAAATTTAAAAGTAGAGTTACCATATGACCCAGCAATCCCACTTCTGAGTATATGCCCAAAGGAAGCAGGGACTTGAATAGATATTTGTACGCCCACATTTATAGCAGCATTATTCTCAATAGCCAGAAGGTGGAAGCAACCCAAGTATCATCAATGGAGAAATGAAAAAAAACAAAATGTGTTATATACATAGCATGGAATATTATTCAGTCTTAAAAAGGAAGGGAATTCTGATACATGCTCCAACACGGATGAACCTTGGAGACAAGGTTGATGCTAAGTGAAATCAGCCAGTCGCAAGAGGACAAATACTGTACAGTTCCACTTATGTGAGGTGCCTAGAGTAGTCGGACTCATAGAGACAGAAAGCCGAGTGGTGGGTGCAGGGACTGGGAGGCAGTGGGGACAGGAGCTGGGGTTTAATGCCACAGAGTCCCAGCTGGGCAAAGGGAAAACATTGTGAAGGTGGTGATGGTCATACAACGTGAATGTACTTAAGGTCACAGAACTGTACACTTAAAATGACTTAAAAGTCAGATTTTATGTTACATAAATTTGACCACAATAAAAACATTTAGAAAAAATAGTTCACCAGTACTCAGAGAATTATTACATTAAATGAAAACTTTTTGTAACTAAAATTGCTTCAGTGTTTTCTCTTTGTCTCTGTCGTAGTGCTTGGAAGGTAAAATGGAAGTGACTCCCAGGGGAGGGGAAAATGGCATTTCAATGATATTGTTCTTATGTGTGGGCATTTTATTGTCCAGAAAAAATTTTATTGTATTCAGAATAGTTTTCAAAACTTCTAAAACATTTTAAATGACTTAAGTGTAGCTAAAATGTAACAATGGACCAATGCCAAATTTCCAAAAGGCATAAAAACAATAAAACTGCTCAAGAGTTATAAGCACCCCTCACTGACTGAAGTGATTTTTGGACAGAGAGGGTAAACAAAGGTATTTTGAATGGTCTCTTGAGGTGAAGACAGGGAAAGCAGAGGTGGGGTTATCCTTAGGTGACATTTTCCAAGTTGCACATGCTCTGTGGCCCAGTTCATCTTGCTGGCCCTCTCAGGGTTCTCTGTGGAGGACTGTCAGCCCTGCCAGCCATGGCTACTATAGGAAGGGTGTGGTATCCCATAGTGCATTACAAATGGTTAAAAAATCCCTGGATCTTCTGGGATCCTGGATCTCTCTTGCTCTGATCCTCACATCTTTATCGATCAACTTCCACTAAAAATGTTGCACAAATTTAATTGCAAGAACTGGGTTATTTTGGGGGCTACCCCGATTCAGCACGGGTGAATGGGATTGGGGTGCAGCTGTTGACTACGTATCTTTATAAATTTTCTCTCTATCTTCTATACTTACTAAGTGGGTCGAATGGTAGCCCCCTAAACAGATGGGCCCATGTCTTTAAACCTGTGAAAGTGATCTTATTTGGAAAAAGGGTTTTTTGCAGATGTAATTAAGGATCACATGATGACATCATCCTGGATTACCCTAAATCTAATGACAAGTGTCCCTATAAGACACAGAAGACAAGATAGGAGAGGAGAAAGCCATGTTAAGACAGGCACGGATATTGGAATGACACAGCCACAATGCTTGGACCCACCAGCTGCTGGAAGAAGCAAGAAATGGCTTCTCCCCAGGAATGTTTGGAGGAAGCCGGCCCTCTCAGCACCTTGAGTTCTGAATTCTGCCTCCGGGACATTGCTGTTGTTGTAAGCCACCAAATTAGTGGTCACCTGTTACAGCAACCACAGGAAACTAATACCCCCACTCTCCCAAAGGTCCAAAGTGCTTTTGTGTTGTATTTCTATGAATGCCCAAATACCTGCATGCATGAGGTTTAGGGTGAAGGGCAGAAAACCTTGGTTGCATGATCACCTCCTCTGGGCCGCCCTGCTGGGATTGCCCCTCATTTCGAAGGACAGAGTGGGGAATCAGTCACATGCAGCAGAGGGCTTTGGCGGCATTGAATCTGCTTTCAGCAGGTCAGGTTCTAGTCTGACCAACACCCACAGCATGAACGGAACAAATATTATTAATAAACCTATGTTGAATTTGTACAGCCCAATAGTTTTGCTGGTTTCCTGTCCATCTATGGAGGCTGGCTAGCAGAGGCAGACCACCAGGACAAGCCCGGAATTCTCCAAATCCATCAGAGAAACCCCAGACCAATTTCCGATGGAGGCTTCTCATTCTGGCCCGAACACGTACTTGGTTTATTCCTAGAGGCTGATACAGAGGTAACTCCAACCTCCACTTCTTATTAGTCAGCAACTGTGGAAATAAATAAATGCTTGGACATGCTGGACCCTGGGCTTTGATAAAAAGAAAGACAATCAAAATGGGCCTTAAAGGTAGACCATTTTAATTGGAAGCCTTACCTTAGAATCACAGTGTTTCAGAAAGAAAAAAAAAAAAATCCCTAAACATCAGTGAGCTCAAGCTCTTCTTTTATGGGAAAGGAAACGGGGTAAGTTGTTAGGTAGGATAGGCAGTAAGCTAAGGCAGAGAAGAGGAGGGAGATATCTCACCCATTGACTCAGCAGTTCTGAGCCTGGTTCAGTGAGATTGCTGGGTGTCATAGGACATCTACCAATGGCGGAAACATGATTTTTAAGGCACATTAAGACTAGAAAAAGCTTCAAGGCAATAGCCTGCGCTTAGCATTCAGACCACTAGATGTCAGTGTGACTGCCCGGTGGGGCACCTGTGACTTTCTGGGGTGAGGAGCTCCCCCAGAAATCAGCTCTCCGGAGCTCAGAGTGCAGGCAAAGGGCCTCTGGGTTTGGGCAGGAGCTGGAGAGCATTTGAAACCCAACGGCGCTTAAACACACAGGGAGACATGGCAAGCAGGCAGCATGGGTGTGAGCCTTTAAAATAAATTCCCAAGAGAAATGAATCCTTCCCAGGCTTTGCTGTTTGCAGAAGACTGACTTCTCCAGGGTGTCCCCTCACTACAGTGCAATTCCTTTGACCTTCATGGTCGCCTTTGATCCCCTGAAGATGTGGTTTTATGGGAAGACACAGCCTCCTCCTCCCCCTCCCCCTCAGCCACCATTTATCATTAATTTCTTGGGGCATTAGAATACTTGAAGTCTGTGCCGTGCCTGGTAGGTGCATGTGCAGTACACAGCACCTCTCCTGACGGGGCCTCAGCAGGGGCAGGTAAGAGCAGTCCTGACTTTGTCTTGTGCTCACGTGCCCATCTGTTTTCCTACACAGAAGACTCTTTCTGATGACAAAATATTTAAATGGAAAATATTAACAACTTATTATCACATAGGAGCACACAATAAATGTATGTAATTTTATACTCATGACAGCCATCCGAGGTTAGTACTATGATTATTTTCATTATTTTAGGGGAGGACACTGAGGCACAGAGAAGTTAAGTGGCTCACCCACAGTCACTGCGGATAGGAGGCCGAGGAAGAGGCTCCTCCTCTTCTTTTCTTTACCTCACTATCAGTTTAGTGCAAACATGGGGGGTGGGGTGGGGGGGTGACCTTGTGAATTCTTTAGAAGAGGCAGCAATTTATACAAGAGGGCCGAAGGCTCTCACCCGATTTTGAGAAGATCTGTAGCTCTCTGTCATCCTGGTTTCCCTGGATTCCTTTTGAGAAGGTTCATGGCAGCTAGCCCCCTTCTCTAGTGTGTGTAGAAATTTCACATGAAACCCCATCCCCTGCCAGATCTTAAGGTTTGGCAGGAAATTGAAATTTGCTCCTTCTCATCACAAAAGATGGATGGGCACACGCTTGTCAGGAGCAGGATGAAGTAAATTGTCTGTACCCAATAGGATTATGTGTCTGGTTTCAGGGCAGGACTTCATTTAATCCCAGCGGCACCAGAGGTTGGACAAGGAACATGTGAGCAGCCCTATCCAGTTACAAAACAGCAGATGACACACTTTTATCTGCTTGTCACCCTTCTGGCTGGGGGTTCATGTCTGCTGTCCACCTTTTGTGCCATTCTCCAACAGAATGTTCCTTTCTGTCAGTCTATGCTGCCAGAATTTGGAGGTGCACCTTTCCTTGCTGTAAAAAAAAAGGCACATTTATCTGAAAGAAGAAACCTGGGCACAGTTGTTATCTGACTCCAGTAGAATGAGGTGGGGGCAGGGCCTAGTTTAATGGGTCTTCCTGGGCCAGGGGCTGGGCACCCCTCACTTGTGGCTGTTGTGGCTGCTCTGCACACAGAATCCAAGGACTTTCTGACACCTGGCCGGGGCGGATGTCCAGGGGAATGGTTGGGTGATCCTCCCCTCCCTCCCCCAACTAGAATGACTTAGATGAGAAAAGTTCTATTATGTCCTCAGGATATTGAGCAAGAAGGAAGAGAAAGAGGGGAACTAAAAAGTGTCTATTCAGCCTGGACACTTCTGCTGACATTCCCATCAAACATGTGATGTTTAAAAGGGCAAAACTAAAACCAGGGCTCTCCTGCCAGCTGCCTGGGCATCTGGGGAGAAACTGTAAGGCCTCTGGCTCTATAATCAATTTGCATAAGCAGGGTTGTCCCCTGCAGTGGAGGTCAAGGAGAGGGGTGCTGCCATTTAAGGAGGTGCACCCCAACATGTGAAATATTCTGGTGAAAATGCAATATTCAAGTGAAAATCCATGTTAAGAGACTACCATTGGCACAAAGTGGGATTTTAACAAATCGTTGTTGGTGAATTTACCTCCCTTACCATTCATTCATCCACTCATTCATTCATTCATCAGTCATCAGCCATAAACATTATGTGCCTACTGTAGGCCATGCGCTATGCTGAGACTAGACGGGTGAACAAGACAAGGCTCTTCCTCTTAGTGGTTTATAATCTTGTGTAGGTCATGCCGGAGATGGCCACGCTCTTCCTGGGATACTCGTCTTTTGTCTGTAGTGAGGGCTGGAAAATTATGGCCCCATTACCCAGTCTGGCCTGTGGCTTATTTTGCACAGCCCCTCAAGATAAGAATGATTTTTATATTTTTAAAGAGTTGCAAAAAATAAAAAATAAAACACATAAAAGAAGAACAACAACACATGACCAAGACTGTACATAGCCTAAAATATTTACTCTCTGGCCCTTTGCCGAAAAAGTTTGCCAACGCCTGCTCTATAGTAAGAGTCCCCTTGATTTTGAGTCAGACGCACAACTAAACAGGGCAGAACATTTTCTAGCCCTTCCAGCTTCTAGGGGTGGCCGTCTGACTACATTTTGGCCATGGGATCAAAGCAGAGACGATTTCTGTAGCTGCTGGGTAGAGCATTGCCTCCATGCTGGCTGCACTGCTGTGTGAGCCTGAGCCGTCTGGTTCACTGGTGGCTCAGGGCAGTGCTCTAGGGATGGCAGAGCCAGAAGAGAGAAGGAGCCTGGGCGCTGCACCAGGGAGCGACTCTACTGTCTTTGGATTTTGCTCAATGGTTATGAGGGAGACAAAGAAAGGAAAGAGAAGAAATGTTCACTTTTTAAAGTCAGTCTTAGGTTTCTTCTTTGCCCCATTAACTTCCCCATGATGCCAAAATAAAAGTTCCCCCCACCAAGTCCACAACTTGCCAGGTCTTCATGGAATGCACCTTCAGTCTTTTTTCCTCCCCACCTGGTTAACTCCTATGCATGCCCTACAGCTCAATGTAGGCATCACCTCCTTCTGAATTCATCACACCTGCAGACCAGGCCAAGCATCCTTCCTCTGGCTTCTGTGGTAGCCTTTAGTTTTTGGAGACAAGTCTGTCTCTCGCACTAGAACTTGCGCTCTTAAGGGTGGAGATTGCTACTTATTTGTCTTTGATTCCTAGCTCCTAATACAGTGCTTGCCACACTGAAGGTGTTTTATAAACATTATTGAATGAATTAGTTTATTAGAGGCTGAGGTCAGCTTCCTGGTTTGTGGGGCAGTTGATTTCTCACACATTTAACCCAAGAAAAGATGAGTCCAGCAATTCATACCTCTGAGGGGAAGTACATTTTACTTTCCCAAACAGGAGAGAAGAAATATACACAATTATAAAGATTATATTTTCAAAATCGCATGTTTACTTGATTTGGGTGGTAGT